>CP092097.1:2490000-2512500 GCA_029203775.1 Neoneuromus ignobilis
TCGACATAAATTATTTGATTAATTTATTATATTTATTTTTATTACAAAACATTAATTATGATTATTTTATAAACAAATTTATTAAAACTAAAATAAATTTCTACATTTATAATAATTGAATTGTGGTTCTATTACTTCGATTAATAGAATAATTTAAACATAATATATATTAATCGATCAATGTAAAAATAAAAATTATTCACATATTACAAACTCAACCCTGCTTTATACTAAAACAGGTCTTTGTGTTATACTAAAAATAACGAAATTTAAACTTCACTGACTCCGTATAAATGGATTAAAATTACCTATAGCATGCTTGTTGTGTAGTCTCAACTACCTAACATCGCTCAATGAGGGATGAGGGTGACAGTCACTCGAGTTGTGGTATCGTTTCCGTGGGGGGGTGTCGTGTCTCAATTAACAAATGTCTAAGCTTGTAATTTATATATTATTTAATTATTTTCTTAAAAAAATAATCATATATTTTACAAATATTTTTTTTATTTACGAATTGTTTTATAAAGTTATATGAATTTAATTGAATGATTAAAAATCTAAGGTTTATTTAATTATTATTTATTTTAATATTTTTTAACACAGAGGCAATAAAAACATTTTTGAGTCATACTTAAATTTCCACATTACTTTTACAAATAAAAAAATATTTCATTTTGACTGCAAACACCAGAAATTATTTTGTTATAAAAAAGTGACCCATTAAGATTTATGATTTGATCAACTAGTTCTGTTTAACTGATTGCTAGTACTAGAAATCTTTTTCGTATTATTTATCTTGTTTTTAAATCTGGTAATAATTTTTATTCAAAAATGAAAACAAAATTCTCTTCTGTAATTTGATTCTTAACTGATAATTTCTAATCTTCTTCAAAGATTTAAAGAAAAGATTCCTTTATTTTTCTCACAGATATTTCTTAGTCATATAAATATATTTCCTTTAAATTAATTGATTAATTTATTTTTTATGTTTTATATATATATATATATATATAATATTTAGAAAATTCAATTCATCTATAAATATAAAAAAAGCAATAAACAAATTATATATTTTACTATTAAAGTATATAATTTTTTATTAAAATAAAAAAACCACTTTCGACCCCAAATGTTTACATTGAAACACAATTTCTCTCCTTGCACAAATATGAGACACGGGGTAGGCAAATCATCGTCGTCTCAGACCATTTGGAGTGATGTAACATTGTCTTGGAATGAGAGTATAAGGATCAAGCGCAATCACATACACAAACATAATAAACATATAAACGTACAGATAAGTGTGAAATATAAACACTGGCACTCACAAACACATTTCAATGCTTACCTATGTGTATATTAAATTTGAGATTATTTGTTGGGTGATCGTAGTTCACGCTTCATGGCTGTATATTTTGATTTTGAAGTTTATTTTTCGTATTTCAATAACAATATATACGTATGTACATATATGCATACATCAAAATATATGTGATTATAATAACGAAATAGAAGAATATGTATTTTTTTAAGTTTTTTGTTTAGATGGACGTCGATACAAAAATAATGATATAACAATATTATTAGTTTTGATACAGTATGATAAGTATTTAATAAGAAAAATATTCATAACTTTTTTTTTATTTAGTTTTAAAAATATGATGTTTTTTTTATATATATATATATATATATATATATAGAGAGAGAGAGAGAGAGAGAGAGAAATGTGTGTGTGTTTGGTTGCATAAAAATAAATTTATTTTTTTTAAAATGTCAGAATTTGTTGTACAAAATCAAACAAATGGAGATAAACAAAAAACGTAAATGTACACACACACACACACACACATATATATATATATATATATATATATATATATATATATATATATATATGAGATTATAAAGTCTCCACTTCAGATGTATATTAAATTCAAATATAAAACAAGATTCTACTTGAACTCGAATTCACACTTTGGCTTGATATCCTTATCTGATTTATATACGTATTCAATTGACTCAAACCCCATTTTATAGATAGAATGATTTATTTTAGATATCTTTATATATATATATATATATATATATATATATATATATATATATATAATGTTTTGTATTGTATGGAAGTTCGTTTGAAATTTATTCAAAATATTATATTTATAATTTATTTTATCAAAAATGTAAATTTTATATATCAAAAAATTTATATATATATATATATATATATATATATATATATATATATATATAATTTTGTATCAATTTTCAAAAAAAATAATTGTTGATCAAAAGACAACATATTAAAATTAATAAAGTCAAAATTTATATAGACATAACCGTTATTTATAAATATAAATATGATTTTTTTAAAAGAAAAATATATACATAAATCACTTACCTTTTAATTTTGAGTTAAACAATGTTCTGCGTAAGGAAAATATTGATATGCCTGAGTTATAACCGACTTAATAACTGTTAATGAAAATAGTTGTATTAGGACAATATTTTCCTCATTCTTATTTTTTAAAAAATCAACTTTTATGCTTGGATGTAATTATTTGGAAATATTTCTAAAGAAAATCAAATAAAATTTAATTTCGATTTCGTAATAAATTTATTATTAAATATTAATATCTAATTAGTGTAAACTAATAATACAATTAAATAAAAATAATTGTTCTCTAAGTAATGAAATAATTTCAATCTATATTAAAATTTAATTCTCTAAAGCTTACATAATTAGTACAAATAAATATAAAACCGTCCAATATATTTCCAAGCATTATTGTTAGCTCCATTACACATAAGAAATATTCTTCTAAAAATCTTCGAAACAAGTGTAACGGAAAAATCTTCGACCGTAATCAGTCGACGATTATAAGGGGACTCGCCATCTGCAAGGGAGGTAACGAATGGTAAGAGGTATTGGGTGGACGAAACGACGAGTTCGGTCGTGGTGTGATGTTCCGTTTATTATCCAAGCTGACTTCTACTCTCGCGGAGCCAATAATTCTAATTTTCCAAAGCCCTGCAGAATTAAGATATAGGAATTTCGCAACGAACGAAAAAGGCCATTCTTCCTTAATCCTTTTTCCCCTTGCTCGACTTGATGTTGCAGTAAATCGTTATGACTTACTTACTTCACTGATTCCGCCACCGTCTCAGCTCATACCACACACTGCCCCTCTCTGACGATGAAATGCCCGTCCACGGCCTTATATACTCTAGACAATATTTAGTTGGTAGTGAGCATTTAACGCTTGGTTTCACTGATAGCCTTTAATAGTTTACAGAATTTACAACTACTGAAACGCTTTTCATCTTATTGAATTCATTTATTTGAAAATATTTGTTTGGTTCTTTTTTTACTTCAAAGAAAAAACTCGATTGTTTATTTTAATAATAAAATAACAAAGTCTGTAGACCAATTAGATTTTTTATCATCTTTTTAAATAAAATTCATTTTATTTTTTTGGACTCTTCGAACATTTCTTTTCATTTAAAACTCTTCTATTTCTCTCCTGAATTTATTCTTACTAATTTTTAACAGATTATTAAAATCTAATTCAATGGAAATATAAAAATCGAGTCTGAATATACTTATAAATATTTCTAACATTAAAATAAATTAAACACATTCATACTTTTTATCAGTCAACGAAAATATTTATGTGTATATGTATATTAAAACTGAAAAACATTCTAAATAAAATCATTATACAAGTATATTAGTAAAGATAATTGCAAAAAATTATATCAATTGCGCATTTTCCATAAATATTATTAACGAATTCAATAATATATTCATATAAATGAAGTAAAAAAATGTTCTATTTATTTTATAAATGTCTTTATAGACAAGATTCTATTTTTGAAATTTTCTAATGAAGTATTATCAATTATAACTGTAAAAACTTGAAAAGAAATTGTATTGAATAAGGATTGGTCTATTTTAGAATTGGTTGATGTCAAGAAATAAAAATTCCAATATAACTTTTTTAATTCCATTTTATTATGTACATAATAACGAGTATGTCTGTTTATATACTTATATAATAAATAGCAGGAATATATTACGACAGCACTAAGTAGTTAATCACGGTCACATTTTAATTTTTTTATTATTATTTTTCCAAAAATCATAATATATTTTTTATCGAGATAAAATAATACTAAATATAACAATGAATTTTGTATAAATTCAACTTTTTAATAAACTGGCATATTAAAATAGGATTGAATTCGAATTAAGTATATTTTTTAATCATTTTTTATACAAGTTGTAACAGCTATTTGAATTGTAAATTAATATGCCAATTTATTCGTATTTATTTCAATAATTAATTTTTGCTATCCACGAATGTAGTACTTTTTAATCATATATTTATTTATATTAGTACGTACAGTTTAAAAAACTAGTCTAGGAAAATAAGACATTTTATATTGAATTGTTTGATTTGACGAGAAAAATTAATAAAGACTTTCCTCATGTTCTTCAATACTGAAACAAATGACTTATGAAGAGATTCACATTTTGACTAATAAAAATATTTGTTTATTGAATAATTCTTATTTATATATTTATTTAGAAACGATCGACTATGAATTTTAATTAAAATATACTCTGTATTATTTATTAATTTAATTGAATTAATTTTGAGACAACGAACGAATAATATATTTTTAAATCAATCGCTTTTCATATATTTACAATAGATTAGTTCATCTGTTCGTAGGTGACAAATAGTTGATCGTATACCAGTGTCGCACATATTTATCTATAACTTTACAAATATTGACGATAATTCTTTCTTTGCCTAAATAACAAAAAAAGAACATAAAAATTATATATATATATATATATATATATTTAAAACGACACATTTGACAAATAAAATTAGAATTAAATTCCGAAATGTTCCTGTTCATAAATATATCTTTCTTTTTTTTAATATATTGTATAACTTAAACATTATATTTCTGAACAAAATAATATACTTAAATTAAAAAGAGAAACAACAAACTATTTTATTTCAATATTGTAATATAACACTTGTTAATAATATATTTACATGTATTTAATGGCTCTGCAACTGGCTTTTATTTCTAACAGATATCTTTGGCTTAATGCACAATAAAAGTGTATATATATATATATATATATATATATATATATATATATATACATACATACATACATACATACATACATACATACATACATACATACATACATACATAAAACGGTGTAATACCGTACAGTCTATAACAATGACAATATAATAATTAGACGAAATACAAAATGATATCACCAAAACATTTTTTTAAAATATCCGAAAACAATAAACATTTTCACAACAATACGTTGCACGCTTAATTTTAAAAGTGACTAAAATTTACTCATTTTTTTTAGTACGTCAATAATGTGAAATATTGTTATTTCAACGATTTCTGTAACCAAATATGAATTAAAAATACACAGAGTAACAATGATAAAAATTGAATTCCGTTTCAGACTAATTATATCTAACAACCTCATTGATCTTTCGTTTGTACTTTAGTCTCTGTCCGTATGATGATATTGTGTGTGTGCCGCAGTTAACGGATTATCATACAAAGCCATTTTTAAACGTTTGCATTTAGCTCGTCGATTCTTAAACCAAAATTGAACATTTTTTGGCTCGAGCCTGGGAAATTTTTGTCTGTATGGCATTCTATTCAATTCTTCAGTATATTTTAAAATCAAGTTATGTGAAGGATGTGTGCTGAGTGAAAACCATTGTTCAAGACGTGGTACTTCTGTAACGGGATCTATAAAAGTTCGGTTTCGTTTTCGTCTTTCATCAACGGCAGAGCTTGCTAAAGCTGCCGACATTGCACTTAATCCACTGCCGCCAGGCGGAGATGTAGCTGATAACCCATGTCTTCCGTGTGATAATCCAGGAATGTAGTGACTCATGTACATAATACTATGACTGAACATCGAATTCGGAACAAGTGGAAATCCAGCAGCTATACGATCTAAAGCTCCTGCAGTACCAGGACCAGCATTTCCGTGTGGTATTAAAGCTCCGCTTGTATCCATTTCAGGTGTTGGTGTACGAAAGCTACGAATTCCTGGTCGATTTAAATCAATCCGATACAATTGATCATCGTTTGATCCGAAATGGGCTTGTGTAGGTACGGACGAACGGTGTTGTTGTGGCGATTCTTCACGTTGTGCTGAACTACCATCATCTGTTTCATCTTCTTCCATATCTAATACGTCTTCTTCAGCACTTTTTTTACAATTATTATTATTGACGTTCGTATCGGGCGATCGCGGATGATTTTCAGAATTTGGTTCTTCTTTAATTACATCTAACTAGAAATAATTAACGATAATCGTCTATGATGTTATAGATTTAATTACATTTATAATATATTTATTAAATAATATCACGATTTATTTTTTTAATATACTTTTTTAGTAAATGAAAAAATATTTTCGAAAATAATCAATATAGTTTAAACAATAAGTTATTTAATTTTTTCAACAATATATCCATCTATCTTGGTAATTACATTCTGGACACATATATATATATATATATATATATATATATATATATATGATACAAGTTTCAAGGAAAAATTGTCAAAGGTCATCCGTGGCTGATTTTTGATTTATACAATTAATTGAAACTTACCGGTGATGATCGTTCTGAGAACTGTTGATGTTCATTATTCTGATCCTGGTTTCTAGATGTTGTTGTCAAAGATAAAGGAGCAGTTGGACTGTTCGGTGGTTCTTCGTCACTGCAGTGTTGATCGCCTATATCATCGTCGTCGTCTTCTAAATCCGATCCGCCGTTTGACATATCGTTCGAGATCATATTACCAGAATGATCTCTGATCATTCCGCTGGTAAAAGGACTTTTAAGATGATGTCGACCGTCTAATTTATCTGTATTAATGTAATTCTCATTCGGTAAAAGTAATCCGCTGCTATTATTAGAAGGACTGTGCACGTTACTGTTATAACCATTCACAACTCCCATATGGCAAGGTACATTTCCTTGTGACATAACACCTCCTCTTGTCTCAGCTCGTTTTTGTGCAGCCCTAGCATTTTTAAACCAATATACTACATTGTTCACATCTAATGGCTTTCGACCTCGACGTGATTCCAATCCATTCAACTCTTTCACATAAAGCTGTATTTGTTGTCGACTAGGATGTTGGTTTTCTGCAAACCAACTTTGAAGTTTCGGCAATTCTAACTCTGGATCGAAACTTGTACGCATACGTGTCTTCTGCGTCGGATATTGACTTTGTACAGTTTGTAATGCTGGATGAACGTGATCAGTCAATGGACCGATAGACGGAGATCGTTCTAATACTTTCGGAGGTACACTTAAACCAACTGCACTACTGACAGTTCCTCCAGACATGCTTATCGCATTTGGACTAACTTGTATTCCTGTTTGGGGACGTCCTGTTGAATGATTACCTGTTGCAGTTACTTGCGAAAGAAACCACTGATCAAATTTTCTACAAATATCCTCTGAAAGTTCAGAAGCACCGTGCATAGATCCTTGTGTACGGCATATCTGTGATAGAAATATCTGGAATAAAAAAATTATTTCGACGTAATCTGTATTGTAATGAATTTATTCTTTATTGGACTATTATCAATATACAAAATATTTTATAATTGATTCTTAAATGGGACGCATACAGTCATTCATCAATATGAAGAATATTAAATTAATAAAAGAGAAATGTTTAAATAATACTATTGGTATTGAAATGTGGTTATTTCAATTGTAAGTAAACTACAAAAGACCTGTTTAAATATGCTGAAATTAATTGTTTAATATGAATAATGTTCTTACGTTCCTAATTCGAATCTTAGTCGTATACATCTCACGACAAAAATTTTCCGCCACTTGCTTACAATAGATTAAACGACTGCGAATTTGAATTAAATCAACGCGATTTTCGTCTTTAAACGTGGCAAAATCTTAAAATAAAGGAAGATAATTGTTTTGGAGTGTAAAGGGTTGGGCTTCGTATATGCAGGGTGCACATTACTAGTACTAACCTCACTTTTAATATGATTAAAAAGCATTATTTCATAATATTAATGAGATCAAACGCGTTCATCATAATAACATCGTTGCGAGTGTAGACTAGATAGTAGGGTAGATGGATGTTCAAATATATACACCCTGTGGTTTGTATTTACGATGGGATGAATAAATTCTTATTATTAAATCATTGATGTTATCATGGACGGGGTTTCTAAAGAGAATTCTTTAATGGCACAAAATTATAAAGATTGTAAACATTATACGAGATTTGAAAAAATACTTTAATAATATTATTGTTTGATATAGGCAAATTATAATACACTCGATAATCAAAACATATATTTAGTATATGCACATTCATAATACAAACATACACACACATTTATATTATATATATATATATATATATATATATATATATATATATTTATTTATATATATATATATATATATATATATATATATATATATATATATATATATATATATATATATATATATATATACATACATACATATACATAAAAGTAATCGAATGGTACAGTACATATTTCAAAATCTAATGAATCTGATTATATGAACAAATCCTCGGATAAAAGCAATTATTTTCATAAATGTCGTATTTATTTATCGTCTTATTATTTTTCAAAAATAAAATAAAATTGTATCATTACCTTTCACATGTTTGAAAATGTAAGAGTGTAAATAGAAAATTAATACAAACACTATCAACTAGTGTCTATAAAATTAACTAGTATGATTATAAAGTATAATACAATAACTTTAAAACAAGAAGATAATCAATAAAGGTGAATAAACTTTTTTTTGTGGAAATATGGTCAAGTTCAATTTTTATGACTGTGTGAAATAAGTTATTATTTTATAATTAATTTTAAAATAATTATTTTAGAAATAAAAGTACTCTAAAAGATATAATACGTTGGATATTATTTATAATATTGATTACTAGAATTGATTAAAAAGCGAAGAGAGAAAAAATTAGTCTCATTATTTTATAAATAAGTCGTACATGCATTGTTAATTTTCGTTAATATTTCTTGTATAGTTTCATTGTTCTATTTACATTTCTGTTTAATCTTATTTGTTTATATTTATATAGGTATACACAAACTGTTTAGATTTATACCATTTATCAGTAGAATTTTTTTGATTTGTTGTAATATCAATTTTATCCAATTATTTCAAGGAAAGCTTTAATATTATTAATCCATGAAAAAATTTATTATTTTTTACATTCACATATACAGTACTTGACCGAATTATATTACATCCAAATCATTACTAATGTAAAAGGTTAATTTTTCAAATTATTAGTTTGCATATCACTATATATATATATATATATATATATATATATATATATATATATATATATATATATATATATATATATATATAATACAAAACATACAAGTGGTTCTCATTTAACTAGTAATAGTATGAATGCATATAATGTAATAAATAATAATCACTTTCTCTTCATTCTTTTATACATAGTTTATCGTTAAAATATTATCATCCATGTCACACAAATTATAATTATTTACGATTACAATTATTAATATTAAATAGTAATTGAATCTTACCTCGTCTAGTGGACAGCCTGTTGATAAAAGTAGACCATGTGCTTGGGCGAGAAATAAACGCAACAGTTTATCTTTGATGTCTGCAATTGCGGAAGGTCGTGCTCTGTAAACTTGGATACGCAACGTTGCTACCGTCGTTAATTCGCCTAATATATCTCCGACAGTAAGTAAAGGGCCATCAGCAATTTTGTCAAAACTTAATGGTTTCCAATTTTTAATCACAACTGAACCTAGAAAAAATATATCATATATAATATAATAAATAAAATTTGTTATAAACGACGTTTTTTTTATTTTAAGGAATTTATTTTACTGATATGTATATTAATTTATATATCAGATGGTTATATATATGTTTGTGTATATTTAATTTAGAATCTAAAAAAAGATTTACATAGAATGATTATATTTTTTTTAATAAGTTAAAAAAATGATAATCATATTCTTTTTTACGATCTATCAGCAGATTTATAATTAAAAACACAGGTATTACAATTAATAATATTATGATTGATTGATATTAAAATAAGGGAACTATTTAAGTACAGAAATATGAAATTTACCTTTCGCTGCCGATGCACTATCTGCTGAATATCCAAGTCTTTGCAGGGCGACTTGAACTAATTCATGGAATACTGTATTAATTGGAATAATGACATAACTGTCAGTTTCTATAACAGGACGTCGTCTCCATGGTGTACTCAATGGAGTTTCTTCTAAGCTATTCACTGTTTCAACAACGCAATGAACTGGTAATGATTTACCTGTAACAAATCAAAATAAATCATTAATTCGTATCTTGTTAAGAAAATTCTTATTATAGAAATAAGGAAATATTTTGTTATCAAAATTTGAAAAATTTATGAGAAGAATCAAAAATTATACTTTTATAAATATTATAATTATGTTTTATCATTAAAAAATGATAATATTTTGATATACACCAAATGTATATATATATATATATATATATATATATATATATATATATATATATATATGTATATATGCGTACAGACACTCATGACAACTGTTCCAGAGAATTGAGTTAGGTATCATGAAAACCGAGAAACAAGCTGAACACCGGAAAGAACTACAAGCAGAATAGAAATGGTATTCTACATTAGATTTATCTGTTTGTCAGCTTTGGGAGATGCATACAGTGTCCATATATATATATATATATATATATATATATATATATATATATATATATATATATATATATATATATATACACTACGATGCATGTAAACATATACAAAGAAGAAACAGACTGTATAGACTTACTGGAACAATATGTTGAAACAAATACACACTAGGATGTGATAATAATGAAAAGATAAGATGAGTATGATTTACAAAGCAAATATTTTTCAATATATGTACTCAAAAATCTTCGCTGATATATGTATATATATATATATATATATATATATATATATATATATATATATATATATATATATATATAGCGGCTGTGAACGTAGCTGCGGCGGCTATGAATTTTGTAACAATTAACAACGGGTGTTTTGTTCTTCTTGTCTGGCTGCGGCGGCTATGAATTTTGTGACAATAAACAATGAGTGTTGTGTTCTAATCAACAACGATTATTAGACTCTGTGGCTAGTAATTTATTTACTGATTCTTACAAATATTATTTGATTAGCAAATATGAAAGCATAAGAATTGTGCTGCGAAAGACGAGACGTATTCCAGCTGTTCGATCGAAAATAACTCGTGCACGTGAACAAAATTGAAAATTTGATTCTCCAAATATATATATATATATATATATATATATATATATATAAAGAGACATTTTTTATAATTCTTTTCAAAGTTTCGAAAAAGAAAAGAACATAATAGACTAATAGAATGATTGTGCAGTTAGTTAAACTTTCTATATTAATATAAATCAAAGTTGAAAGCTGTTTTCAAAAACCAGATTTGTTATTAACAAATGGATGAAACAATTTCGTAGAAAATGTTGCTTTTAACATTTTGAAAGATTGAAGAAAATTTCATAAATGAAACTTTAAAAAAGTATGTTGGATTAAATTTAAAGAATATATATGAATTAAGATTTAGTGATGTATGAAATTTTATTTTTCTAATGTTACTAATAATTTGAATACAATTGGCCAATTATATGTATATATATATATATATATATATATATATATATATATATATTAGGTTGGCAAATATCTCCCTTCCGCCTTCTAGTCTTTTGAATTTCGCAGCTATGTACAAAAAAAAAAGCGGAAGGGAGATACTTGCCAACCTAATATATAAGTAATTGAGATGGTATATTAATATACAAAATAACGAAAAAATAACTTTTATTTGAAATGAAAAAACAATATTAATTCATATTTGATTTGAAATATATTATATGATGAAAATACGTATACAATCCACATATGAAAAAAACGAAACTGTTCTCCCCACACCATGGATCGTAATGTCGATTTTCAACATATAGGGAACATAAATGGATCCATCATCAACGCGTACTTAGGACAAAGATTATAGCTATGCCACCACCTACCGGAAATCGAAATCGTACTTAGCGGCTACGGAAATACGGCGTTATTCCATTTAAACATGCTAACGCGCGCCCTTCACATAATATATGTTGATTCGAGGTACGTTGAATGTATCATTGCCTACTATCTTCTACTCTATGTATACTCTGCATCCATTTCTGCTATTTGTGGCCATGGATTTCACTGTTCATGTCGAACGATAATGTCACAGTATAACAGTGATTAGATAACTGTGAGTTTGAGCAATAAAAATAGTCCATTTGGGGTTTAAATCATTTTCAATGTATTCTTATGATGATAGTATACAACCCCTATTTTCAAATTAAAACGTATTTAGTTTTAACATTTGTAATATTAAACATCTGCAGTGATACACACAGTATATAATATTCGTGTTTTATTATTTTTAGTAATCTAGAATTTTATTTAATTATTAATGTCTATTCAAAATGTGTTTTAAAAACATTTCAATATAATGATTAAAATACATTTATTGTAAATTAAAAGGTTTTTGAAATAATATAGATATAAGACAAATATAATAGTTAGATGTGTTAATTTAAATAGAATTATGGTATTTTAAATTAAAATCTTATTTAAAACAACAGTGTTATTTATGACAAACTGTTCAATGTTAATAAGTTATATCTTATTGATTTTTCTATACATACACAAACACACACACACATATATATAAATATATATATATAAATATATATATATATATATATATATATATATATATATATATATATATATATATATATACAAAAAATACATATACAGTATTCCCTAGTAACAAAGATTAGATACTCAAATTAAAGTCCCTTCAAAAATATCGTCTTATTTTTTTTATAATATTCATATATGATTTTTGAAAACGGTGGTAAATGTTAACCTAGGTCGTATAAAAGTACTTGTCAACATGTTATACGAACTAGATTTCATTTTTTTTCTTGGGTTGGTGTTAACATGAACTAACACTAACTAGTTCAAATGTAAATTCAGTTTTGTTTTGTCTTTCGTGTGGCGCAATAATACTTTAAGATTATTGTAATTTGTTACTGTTTGTGTGTTATTAGTGTAATGAATATTAAATCTTTGGTAAATTGATTTTAAATTTGTACATTTTTTTGGTAGTTTGGTTATTTCATTTTATGTATTTATTTCTGCGTATAAAAGAAAATTCTTTCATATTTGAATGACACGTAACAATTAGTGGGGTTCTTAAAATTGAAAATTACCTTGCATTTGATTTCGGAAAACGTAGTAATGTGAAAAAAATATCTTACAAAAATATGTATTTGAATTTATTTAGGACAAAGATTTATTTTACAATAATCATGAAGTATTAATCACGGCGTATTAACACTTTATGATTACTATAGTTTGTATTGTTTGTGATTTATTACTGTAATGAATATTAAATCTTTGGTAAATTGATTTTAAATGTGTACTTTTTTTGTGGTAGTTTGGTTCTTTCATTTTATGTATTTATTTCTGCACATAAAAGAAACTTCTTTGATAGTTGAGTGATATTTAACAATTAGTGGTGTTCTTAAAATTAACAATATAACCTTGCATTTCATTTTCAAAAACGTGGTAATGTGAAAAGAATTTTCTTACTAAAAATGTGTATTTGAATTTATTTTATTGTTTCTTATATACAATATTAAAACAGGTTATAAAATCCATACTCAATATTAATATCCAGTATTAATAATAGAAAATGTATTTGAAACTAAATGAATATACAAATGAAAATTTGGCGCTATTTTGTAGACTACTGTGAAATAATTTAAAAATTATAATTCATATTCTTAATATCCTTTTTAAGTTGTTTGACAGTAATTTACAAATTGTCAGGAAGTTTAATTTGCATATTCATTCAATTTCAAACATATATTCAATTTTTTTTCGATATTCTATATATCTATGTAACATTTCACTTGCTGTACTGAAGTAAAGCGCTGGGAACATGTTTGTTTTATATTAATAATAAGAGATAATCATCACGTATTTATAAGTAATCATTAATTAATTTCAATATAAAGAATACTTCAACCAATATTTCAAAATATTGTTTATTAAATATTATTAAAAAGTTTAAAAATATACTGAAAAATTATTTATCATTGCCTGATATACATATATATATATATATATATATATATATATATATATATATATATATATATATATGTATATATATATATATATATATATATATATATATATATATATATATATATACGAGGGTTGTTTGATAAGTATGGTAAACTTATTTATTGTGTAATGTAAATTATTAATTAATTAATTCAATTCAATTTTTCAATTCAGTTTTTCTTACTTTTTTACCATATTTATCAAACGACCCCCGTATATATATATATATATATATATATATATGTATATGTATATATATATATATATGTATATGTATAAATTTTTTTGATGTAAAAGGTTCTACAATATTTTAGAATGTTGTAGGTGTCGAGATTATAATTGTCATAACCAATAGGAGGGAAGGAAAGAATTAGATTGTGTTTTTTTTTTATCTAATAGATCGAATATAATAACATTTCACTTGTTATCCTGTAGTGAAGTGTGATACATGTTTTTTCTTATTAATAATGAAAAGTAATATTTTTAATAAATTAGAATTTTCAGTGTTTTTTTTGTGCAAATAAAAATCATTTTTCTATAATATAATTTTACAATATATATGTAAGTATATATACATTTGTATATTTTCAAATAAGTTAGCTAGTAATTAGGATAAGGACGTGTGGTTATTAATGCTTTGGTAGTAATGGCGTCACTTACATATCTGTAACCCAACATGGTGTTAAAATGGCCACATAAAAAATAAAAAATTATAATTAATCGTTTGTACATTAGTAAACATAAATATTTTAATATAATTTTAAGTGAAATATTTTCTATTTTTTTTTAGAAATCTCGCTACTCAAATGTTTCATTATCCAATTTTGCCCTTAATAATATATTTCAACGGATTGCTGAGAGTATGTTAGCTAGTAATTAATTAATTAAATTAAATTTTTCAATTTAGTTTTTCTTACTTTTTTACAATACTTATCAAATAACCCACGAATATATATATATATATATATATATATATATATATGTATAAGTGTATTTGATGTATTACAAGGTTCTACAATATTTTAGAATATTGTAGGTGACGAGATTATAATTATCATAACCAAGAGGAGAAAAGGAAAGAAAATTATACTCTTATTTTTTATCCAATTGAATCGAATATAATAACATTTCACTTGTTATCCTGTAGTGAAGTGTGATACATGTTTTTTCTTATTAATAATGAAAAGTAATATTTTTAATAAATTAGAATTTTCAGTGTTTTTTTGTGTAAATAAAAATCATTTTTCTATAATATAATTTTACAATATATATGTAAGTATATATACATTTGTATGTTTTCAAATACGTTAGTTAGTAATTAGGATAAGGACGTGTGGTTGCTAATACTTTGGTAGTAATGGCGTCACTTACATATCTGTAACCCAACATGGTGTTAAAATGGCCACATAAAAAATAGAAAATTATTATTAATCGTATGTACATTAGTAAACATAAATATTTTAATATAATTTTAAGTGAAATATTTTCTATTTTTTTTCAGAAATCTCGCTGCACAAATGTTTCAAGTATCTAATTTTGCCCTGAATGATACATTTCAACGGACTGCTGAGAGTATGCTAGCTACTAGTAATGCTGGCTGAGAGTATGCAGATCTCCAAAAAGGTTATACTAGTCTAGTATATATACTTTGAAATTAAAAATAAAATATATAGTTTTATATTATAATTATCGTTTTATATACAAATGATTGATTATATTACAAAGAGGGCCCCATTAGTTAGATGGGTGATCATGCTTCCAGTGATCATAATAGGGGCGTAGGATTCCTCTTATAGTCATTCGGTTATTATCTGTTACATGATATTTAATTTGTAAATTTCTCAAGAGTAAGAGGTTAAACTGCGTACCATATATGTTCCAGAATGGCTCAGTTCCATCGAAAGCGACTCAGGAAGTAGCAGCTAATCACTTTTTATGCTGTGTGAGAAGCGTATGTCACATTTAACACACAAATATACACACACACACACATAAATACATAAACACACATATATGTATATATATATATATATATATATATATATATATATATATATATATATTATCAGTTCTTATATTTTACAATTTATCAGTTGTAAAATATTAGTTCTTCTATTTTACAATTGATATTCAAATAAAGTACCCCATAAAACGTAAAAGTACCAAATAAACTACTCCATTAGTCAGGTGGGCGACCACGCTTCTAGTGGTCATAATTCTGGTGTAGGGTTTTTCTTACAGCCATTTAGTTCTTATATTAAAATATTAATATTTCAAATAGTGAATTATATTACATATATCACCCCATTAGTTGGGTGGGCGACCACGCCCCAGTAGTCATAATTCGGGTGTAGGGTTTCTCTTACAGCAATTTAGTTCTTATATTAAAATATTATTATTACAAATAGTGAATTATATTACATAAATCACCCCATTAGTTGGGTGGGCGACCACGCTCCCAGTGGTCATAATTCGGGTGTAGGGTATCTCTTACGGCAATTTAGTTCTTATATTAAAATATTATTATTACAATTAATGAATTATATTACATAAATCACCCCATTAGTTGGGTGGGCGACCACGCTCCCAGTGGTCATAATTCGGGTGTAGGGTTTCTCTTACGGCAATTTAGTTCTTATATTAAAATATTATTATTACAAATAGTGAATTATATTACATAAATCACCCCATTAGTTGGGTGGGCGACCACGCTCCCAGTGGTCATTATTCAGGTGTAGGGTTTCTCTTACAGCAATTTAGTTCTTATATTAAAATATTATTATTACAAATAGTGAATTATATTACATAAATCACCCCATTAGTTGGGTGGGCGACCACGCTCCCAGTGGTCATAAATCGGGTGTAGGGTATCTCTTACGGCATTTTAGTTCTTATATTAAAATATTATTATTACAATTAATGAATTATATTACATAAATCACCCCATTAGTTGGGTGGGCGACCACGCTCCCAGTGGTCATTATTCAGGTGTAGGGTTTCTCTTACAGCAATTTAGTTCTTATATTAAAATATTATTATTACAAATAGTGAATTATATTACATAAATCACCCCATTAGTTGGGTGGGCGACCACGCTCCCAGTGGTCATTATTCAGGTGTAGGGTTTCTCTTACAGCAATTTAGTTCTTATATTAAAATATTATTATTACAATTAATGAATTATATTACATAAATCACCCCATTAGTTGGGTGGGCGACCACGCTCCCAGTGGTCATAATTCGGGTGTAGGGTTTCTCTTACAGCAATTTAGTTCTTATATTAAAATATTATTATTACAAATAGTGAATTATATTACATAAATCACCCCATTAGTTAGGTGGGCGACCACGCTCCCAGTGGTCATAATTCGGGTGTAGGGTTTCTCTTACAGCAATTTAGTTCTTATATTAAAATATTATTATTACAAATAGTGAATTATATTACATAAATCACCCCATTAGTTGGGTGGGCGACCACGCTCCCAGTGGTCATTATTCAGGTGTAGGGTTTCTCTTACAGCAATTTAGTTCTTATATTAAAATATTATTATTACAAATAGTGAATTATATTACATAAATCACCCCATTAGTTGGGTGGGCGACCACGCTCCCAGTGGTCATAATTCGGGTGTAGGGTTTCTCTTACGGCATTTTAGTTCTTATATTAAAATATTATTATTACAATTAATGAATTATATTACATAAATCACCCCATTAGTTGGGTGGGCGACCACGCTCCCAGTGGTCATAATTCGGGTGTAGGGTTTCTCATACGGCATTTTAGTTCTTATATTAAAATATTATTATTACAATTAATGAATTATATTACATAAATCACCCCATTAGTTGGGTGGGCGACCACGCTCCCAGTGGTCATAATTCGGGTGTAGGGTTTCTCTTACGGCATTTTAGTTCTTATAGTAAAATATTATTATTACAAATAGTGAATTATATTACATAAATCACCCCATTAGTTGGGTGGGCGACCACGCTCCCAGTGGTCATTATTCAGGTGTAGGGTTTCTCTTACAGCAATTTAGTTCTTATATTAAAATATTATTATTACAAATAGTGAATTATATTACATAAATCACCCCATTAGTTGGGTGGGCGACCACGCTCCCAGTGGTCATAATTCGGGTGTAGGGTATCTCTTACGGCAATTTAGTTCTTATAGTAAAATATTATTATTACAAATAGTGAATTATATTACATAAATCACCCCATTAGTTGGGTGGGCGACCACGCTCCCAGTGGTCATAATTCGGGTGTAGGGTTTCTCTTACGGCAATTTAGTTCTTATAGTAAAATATTATTATTACAAATAGTGAATTATATTACATAAATCACCCCATTAGTTGGGTGGGCGACCACGCTCCCAGTGGTCATTATTCAGGTGTAGGGTTTCTCTTACAGCAATTTAGTTCTTATATTAAAATATTATTATTACAAATAGTGAATTATATTACATAAATCACCCCATTAGTTGGGTGGGCGACCACGCTCCCAGTGGTCATAATTCGGGTGTAGGGTTTCTCTTACGGCATTTTAGTTCTTATATTAAAATATTATTATTACAATTAATGAATTATATTACATAAATCACCCCATTAGTTGGGTGGGCGACCACGCTCCCAGTGGTCATTATTCAGGTGTAGGGTTTCTCTTACAGCAATTTAGTTCTTATATTAAAATATTATTATTACAAATAGTGAATTATATTACATAAATCACCCCATTAGTTGGGTGGGCGACCACGCTCCCAGTGGTCATTATTCAGGTGTAGGGTTTCTCTTACAGCAATTTAGTTCTTATATTAAAATATTATTATTACAATTAATGAATTATATTACATAAATCACCCCATTAGTTGGGTGGGCGACCACGCTCCCAGTGGTCATAATTCGGGTGTAGGGTTTCTCTTACAGCAATTTAGTTCTTATATTAAAATATTATTATTACAAATAGTGAATTATATTACATAAATCACCCCATTAGTTAGGTGGGCGACCACGCTCCCAGTGGTCATAATTCGGGTGTAGGGTTTCTCTTACAGCAATTTAGTTCTTATATTAAAATATTATTATTACAAATAGTGAATTATATTACATAAATCACCCCATTAGTTGGGTGGGCGACCACGCTCCCAGTGGTCATTATTCAGGTGTAGGGTTTCTCTTACAGCAATTTAGTTCTTATATTAAAATATTATTATTACAAATAGTGAATTATATTACATAAATCACCCCATTAGTTGGGTGGGCGACCACGCTCCCAGTGGTCATAATTCGGGTGTAGGGTTTCTCTTACGGCATTTTAGTTCTTATATTAAAATATTATTATTACAATTAATGAATTATATTACATAAATCACCCCATTAGTTGGGTGGGCGACCACGCTCCCAGTGGTCATAATTCGGGTGTAGGGTTTCTCATACGGCATTTTAGTTCTTATATTAAAATATTATTATTACAATTAATGAATTATATTACATAAATCACCCCATTAGTTGGGTGGGCGACCACGCTCCCAGTGGTCATAATTCGGGTGTAGGGTTTCTCTTACGGCATTTTAGTTCTTATAGTAAAATATTATTATTACAAATAGTGAATTATATTACATAAATCACCCCATTAGTTGGGTGGGCGACCACGCTCCCAGTGGTCATTATTCAGGTGTAGGGTTTCTCTTACAGCAATTTAGTTCTTATATTAAAATATTATTATTACAAATAGTGAATTATATTACATAAATCACCCCATTAGTTGGGTGGGCGACCACGCTCCCAGTGGTCATAATTCGGGTGTAGGGTATCTCTTACGGCAATTTAGTTCTTATAGTAAAATATTATTATTACAAATAGTGAATTATATTACATAAATCACCCCATTAGTTGGGTGGGCGACCACGCTCCCAGTGGTCATAATTCGGGTGTAGGGTTTCTCTTACGGCAATTTAGTTCTTATAGTAAAATATTATTATTACAAATAGTGAATTATATTACATAAATCACCCCATTAGTTGGGTGGGCGACCACGCTCCCAGTGGTCATTATTCAGGTGTAGGGTTTCTCTTACAGCAATTTAGTTCTTATATTAAAATATTATTATTACAAATAGTGAATTATATTACATAAATCACCCCATTAGTTGGGTGGGCGACCACGCTCCCAGTGGTCATAAATCGGGTGTAGGGTATCTCTTACGGCATTTTAGTTCTTATATTAAAATATTATTATTACAATTAATGAATTATATTACATAAATCACCCCATTAGTTGGGTGGGCGACCACGCTCCCAGTGGTCATTATTCAGGTGTAGGGTTTCTCTTACAGCAATTTAGTTCTTATATTAAAATATTATTATTACAAATAGTGAATTATATTACATAAATCACCCCATTAGTTGGGTGGGCGACCACGCTCCCAGTGGTCATAATTCGGGTGTAGGGTTTCTCTTACGGCATTTTAGTTCTTATATTAAAATAGTATTATTACAATTAATGAATTATATTACATAAATCACCCCATTAGTTGGGTGGGCGACCACGCTCCCAGTGGTCATAATTCGGGTGTAGGGTTTCTCTTACGGCATTTTAGTTCTTATATTAAAATATTATTATTACAATTAATGAATTATATTACATAAATCACCCCATTAGTTGGGTGGGCGACCACGCTCCCAGTGGTCATAATTCGGGTGTAGGGTTTCTCTTACGGCATTTTAGTTCTTATAGTAAAATATTATTATTACAAATAGTGAATTATATTACATAAATCACCCCATTAGTTGGGTGGGCGACCACGCTCCCAGTGGTCATTATTCAGGTGTAGGGTTTCTCTTACAGCAATTTAGTTCTTATATTAAAATATTATTATTACAAATAGTGAATTATATTACATAAATCACCCCATTAGTTGGGTGGGCGACCACGCTCCCAGTGGTCATTATTCAGGTGTAGGGTTTCTCTTACAGCAATTTAGTTCTTATATTAAAATATTATTATTACAAATAGTGAATTATATTACATAAATCACCCCATTAGTTGGGTGGGCGACCACGCTCCCAGTGGTCATTATTCAGGTGTAGGGTTTCTCTTACAGCAATTTAGTTCTTATATTAAAATATTATTATTACAAATAGTGAATTATATTACATAAATCACCCCATTAGTTGGGTGGGCGACCACGCTCCCAGTGGTCATTATTCAGGTGTAGGGTTTCTCTTACAGCAATTTAGTTCTTATATTAAAATATTATTATTACAAATAGTGAATTATATTACATAAATCACCCCATTAGTTGGGTGGGCGACCACGCTCCCAGTGGTCATTATTCAGGTGTAGGGTTTCTCTTACAGCAATTTAGTTCTTATATTAAAATATTATTATTACAAATAGTGAATTATATTACATAAATCACCCCATTAGTTGGGTGGGCGACCACGCTCCCAGTGGTCATAATTCGGGTGTAGGGTATCTCTTACGGCAATTTAGTTCTTATATTAAAATATTATTATTACAATTAATGAATTATATTACATAAATCACCCCATTAGTTGGGTGGGCGACCACGCTCCCAGTGGTCATAATTCGGGTGTAGGGTTTCTCTTACGGCAATTTAGTTCTTATAGTAAAATATTATTATTACAAATAGTGAATTATATTACATAAATCACCCCATTAGTTGGGTGGGCGACCACGCTCCCAGTGGTCATTATTCAGGTGTAGGGTTTCTCTTACAGCAATTTAGTTCTTATATTAAAATATTATTATTACAAATAGTGAATTATATTACATAAATCACCCCATTAGTTGGGTGGGCGACCACGCTCCCAGTGGTCATAAATCGGGTGTAGGGTATCTCTTACGGCATTTTAGTTCTTATATTAAAATATTATTATTACAATTAATGAATTATATTACATAAATCACCCCATTAGTTGGGTGGGCGACCACGCTCCCAGTGGTCATTATTCAGGTGTAGGGTTTCTCTTACAGCAATTTAGTTCTTATATTAAAATATTATTATTACAAATAGTGAATTATATTACATAAATCACCCCATTAGTTGGGTGGGCGACCACGCTCCCAGTGG
>CP092097.1:2522500-2605000 GCA_029203775.1 Neoneuromus ignobilis
TGCATCAATGTTGCAATTAGTCTACTGAAAAATTATCTAGGGTCGTATAAGTGGACCGGAGGTAACGAAAAAATTAATTCTAATATTAAGTCTTATCCTCTTACGTTTGAATTAAACGAAAATTAGCTATCTCTAATACTTTATCCATAATAAATTAAATATCACAATTAATGTTTTAATGTGTGAATTTGAAATAAATTAAAAATATTCGCCAGAGCCGTACGAATGGTCAATATTAATTAAAAAATTATATTTGTTTTTTGATGTTCCTATGGGTTTCTAGTGTTATCTGAAATTGTTTTTGCATTATATATCCCAAATTTATATGCAAACAATAGCGTGACATGAGTTATATAACTCATATATCTCATATTATTTCTCAAGGCTAGTCACACGGGACAGAGCATACATTAACAACCACGTAACGATTATTTAAATAATACTTCTCTTGCGAGCGCAAAGAAGTATCTAAAACTACAAAATGTAACATAATCAATTATGTTAATTGATTATGTAAACAAAATATCTTAATAATAACCAGAGGTTTCCTTAAGTAAAACACTCTGTAAAGTTAGTTCGAATATAGAAACCGTATCGATAACATATAGAGCTCCTCGAGCCACTATAGTAACTGAGTGATAAATGCCTTTGTAATATTTTACAAAAAGTTGTAGTTGACTGATAGAATAAATAAATATTGTTTAATAAATTGTACATTTAGTGTAAATTATAAACCTGGCGCAGTCGGTAGAATGTTTCAGTGCACAATTATAAAACTGGCGCAGTGCGTAGGACATTTCAGTGTACAATTATAAAACTCATGCAACTAGTAGTGCAAACACACGACTATACCGATAATACTGGGGAAACGATGACTCCGGCCGGAGAGAGTGCAATCGACACGCGCCGAACGTATTTTCGCTAGCTCCCCGCTCGTTCGTAGACTATAGTGGTATGTTACAATCATGCGAACTACATCATAGAACATTTTTTATTTTATACGTTAAGAATTTTATATTTATGTTTGTGTAATAATAACGCATAAAAATATAATTTTGAAAAAAATAATATGAATTTGGCACAAATTAAAATTCCTTACATGAAAAAAAAATAAAGCTGTATTGATTGCTTCAAAGGAACGAATGAAATTGATTCTAACAATAAATGTTATTTCCATTGGGACGTATACCAAATTTCTATAGCTCTAAATATTCTTTTGCAATGGTCGAAAATCAATGGCCGTGATTATATTCATTCTTTTATAATATGATATGCGATTTTTTTGCAATTAAATACTGTCGGACTTATAATTTACGTTCTCTACAATGATATTGGAACCGTTATTTTTCTATAACTTGCGAAAAATACTAATAAAATTAAGTTATATATTCTCTCTGATGGTGGTGGTGCATCGGTTCTATTACAGAGTTGATGGTGGAGGGTCAGCGGCGAAATATACAGGAATTTTTTACAATGTTTTCACTTTAGAGTCAAATTGAGTTGTGGTTGGGTATAATTATGTAATAAGGCGCCTGGCGCATTTCTATAAAAACTATTTATCAGTTGTGTTATATGTGTCTACTTCAAAAATTCTCCAGAACCGTACCAACAGTATTTGAAGTACTACCTGTACAGATTTTAATAGTAAATTTAATACCCTTTAGAACGGCGTAAACGAAAATTAATTATCTCTAACTAATCACCTATCATCAGTATTACAATTGGTCCATTGAAAAACTATCCAGAATCGTATGAGTGTACCGTAATTAACAAAAAACATAAGGGAGCTAGTAAAGTTTCTCTTTTCAATGAGATAAACGAAAATTAATTATCTCTCATAATTTGTTTAGGGGTTTGTAAAAATTGATCATATAATTAAATATTACTATTTTAATGGATCATTAATTCTTTAATACTTCATCTCTCTCATATATATTATCTCTAAATTATGTTTGTATATCAAGTGATTTATAATTGAAATATATATGTTTTTACAATTGTATTTTTAGGAAATGTTTGATAATATTTCATTAATATTGCGATTTATTATTTTTTGGTTTATATATATATATATATATATATATATATATATATATATATATATATACATACACATGTATATTAATTAAACATTATATTTCAAGTGTAATTTTTAAAATGTTCGATATGAATTGTTAATATATATCGATCAATATTATTTAATCAAAATTGAAATTTTACATAAATTAATTAATATTGAAAAAATGTTCACAATCTATAGCCACATGTGCCTTTATGTGAGTAGCGTCATAGTTAGAACAAACTATGTACCTGATAAACATATACATAATGTTTGTGTATATATATATATATATATATATATATATATATATATATACCTATGTATGTTTACACGTAGGGAAACTTTAAAGACAATCTTCCAGTGTGTATTATCTTGTATACCTTTGACTGGCCGCTAAGCCAGCATGGGATAGGCCAGCACCTAATGCTAGCGGCTTAGTGAACAGCGGTAGTATAGTCCACTAGTCGCTAATCCCCGACCAACTAATCCAGGTCCGGCGACCGGCCCTGTGTTGGCGGTGTCCGTAGCGTCTAAAGAATGAGGACAACATCCTCGACACGGCTTCCAGTCTTCAACTCATCGGAGGAAACCGCTACATCAGCCAAACTTGGTGTTATAAAGCATGTGTACGTTCGTGTTTGTGTACACGTGCATGTGTATGTGTGTGTGTTTGTTCTTATAGTTGTAAGAATTCATTCTCACCTAGTATTTGATTTAATATCTGCTGAAACTTCGTACATAAACAATGATTTGTGTATTTACATTTTCTTTTATATTGGTTTATTTAATCCCAGATAATATTTCAAACGAAATTAATATTCATATAATATTTATTTTCTTTATAAACTTACTTTAAACGCATTACATATATATATATATATATATATATATATATATATATATATATATATATATATAATATTCTTTTTTTTAAATAATAAATTTGTTATAACAATTCTTTATAACAACTTGATAGATAATACAAAAGTGTTTTTAAAAAATTAAATATTGATCATATATAGATAGTACATTAAGTGCATGACATTTTTTTAAGGTTAATTAATAATTGAATATTCTCTAATTGTCTTATATAGAAATTCAATTAAACATTATAGACTATTTAAATTAAATAAAATTGATTTTACATAAATAATAACTACTTTTTAAAATAAAATAAATTATATCAATTTTATTTAATTATTAAATCGATTTTTTTTTTATATTTTTCTCTATATCTATCTATGTCTTTATATATATATATATATATATATATATATATATATATATATATATATATATATATATATATATATATATATATAAATATATATATATATATATATATATATATATATACCAAATATATATATATATATATATATATATATATATATATTTAATGTAATGACTGATAAATTTATAAATGTTATTAATAAAAAAAATATGAAAATAATTTTAATTACAAACCAAAATAACTTGAATTAAAACCATTAATCTTTTTACTGATGGCCAAAATGCAAATGATAAAGGTATAAACTGCTGCATTTTATAAAATACATCGTTTAATTTCCAAGAAAATTTGCGTGCCGCTTATGATGAACGGTGCATGGCATAACAGACATGAGCGCTGGCATGAAGAACTGAGTTAAATCTTTCGCAAATCTGATTATTATTTAATCTTCCATGTAAGAGGCCAAGCCAAATCACCGCGCCAGCATTGCACTCACTCCCACGCCAACCCCTCAATGTTGGGTTTAAAAGAACTCAACGCCATTGTGCTATACGCCTGCTCTAAGTATTGCTTTAATAGACGATTACGGATTCAAACGTAAATATTATTGTGCTGTCTCTAAAATGAATTCCTTTTTGTACGACGTTTTATGCAAATCAGACGCGAAACATCGAATATCAATTGCTACGAACGTTGATCAAGCAAAGAGAGATAAAACTAATTCACAGATAAACGTATTAATCCTTCGAATGAAAAAATCACATTCGTATTCATGATTTCGTTTTTACTCAATTGGATACTTATAAAATTACATACGTATTTATATTCACATTATATACATACATATACACAAATATGTATATAATTGAAAGATAATAATTATTATAAGAAATATCACATAATTAATGTCGTCTTTTTTATAAAAAATAAGCATACGATCGAACATATGAAATGTATCTATAAAAAAAAGACAATGATATTATGGCCAAAGATCTAACTAAAATATTAAAATTTTATAACATAATCACTCATTTTAAATAGATAAGGTTTTTTTAAAAATGTATACTATTCATTTACTGTTATTTTTTCCGGTTACTAAAAATATCCAGGACTTGGAAAAAACTACATTTATAAATTATAAACTTGAAAAAGTCAAATTATAAATCATCATGTCAGTTTTGGTATTTTAACAGAAAACTGTTTTTAAATTTTTCTACAAATCAGACAATGATTTGATTCATATTTAACAATTTGTTAGTAACTAAATATTTTGCGTTAAAAATCTTTTATAAATATAAGGCATATACTTTTTAAGAAATCAATTTGTTTTGTATTATTTTTCCATATAAATAATACACATTTATAATATATATATATATATATATATATATATATATATATATATATATATATATATATATATATATATATATATATATATATATATATATATATATATATATATATATATATATATATATATATATATATATATATATATATATATATATATATATATATATATATATATATATATATATATATATATATATATATATATATATATATATATATATATATATATATATATATATATATATATATATATATATATATATATATATATATATATATATATATATATATATATATATATATATATATATATATATATATATATAAACAAATGATATTTATTTATATTACATATAATTACGTACCACATTTAAATCATAAAAAATGGTCTTTTTTTAACAATTGTGTAAATGACTCCAAACTAACAAATCCTCTTTAAACATGCAGATATCAAACAATAAATCTATTTGTAGTATGTATATGAAGAACAGAACGAGGGTCTGTATATATGGTAGCTAAATCGTCCGACCACTCGTTGCGGATTAATAAAAAAAAAATATTTTACTCTAATGCCTGAACAAAGAGTTCCGATCTCGACATGAGTGATTCCGACGCGAGAAATAAGTCTTTCTGATTCTCTTTCAGTTGACATGACCCACTATACCCTCTTAATAACATTCGCCCCTGAATTCATCATTGTCCTCATCCACGTCAGAGACGTCGATTCGCCTCTATTCCACTGTACTTGCGATCGTCTACGGTTTTATCCTACGGTAGCTACTCTTTAAAAAGGATTATCCTGATTCATTAATGAAAGAATATTCATCGGACGAATATTAACAAGGCGTAGGGGGAATTTTAAGTTCGGCTCGACACAATTTCTAATAAATAAATTAAAGCGATGGATTATAAATACATATATTTTTTCCGACGACGAATATTTTATCTTCGTACGAGAATTTTTCAATATGATTAATTCGATTTTTATTTTCAAATATATGAAATAAATGTGTTATTCTAAATTTATTTAAAAAAAAATATCAATTAAAAATTAAATTTAATAAGCATTTTAAAAATTTTAATAAGCTTATTAAAATGACTGTAATAGGTATTTTTTTCTTAAAATCTACTTTCATTTCAATAATATATATATATATATATATATATATATATATATATATATATATATATATATGTATATATATGTGACATTAAAATTTCTACGAAAAATAGTATACACAAGTAACAAAGTATTATTGATCCCATTGAGTCTTTTATATATGCAAGAAATATTAACGAACTTGTAGTTTTGACTTTAGCTTAATGTCAGTGTATATGGATTATTCCTATTTTGAAAGGATTTTGGCTTAACTCTTGGCTCGTTTCTTTAAAATTCGTAAAGATTTAGAATGTTAGACAATGTCACAGTCCGATGAACTTTAAATATTTTCTGATTCATATTAAACTCGATCACGAGTATACGGTTTATCATCATATATTTCTTAATATTATTTTATAAACTTTATTGCCCATTAAAAGTTTTCAAACGTATCTATACGTGTTTCCATATCGATTTGAATAAATCTTTTAAGTTCTTTTATTTAAAAAATGTGCTTACCATTTAATTCGTTACGAAAATGAAATATATCAACGATTTGTTTTTAAATTAATAATAATGAAAATAAAAATTAATAAATTATTCGAAGATATCTGTTATGATCAATTTTGAAAATAATTTATATAGATTAAATTCTAATCAAAATATATTATTTTGATGGTTGTTCTATACACAATCGACCAATACTTTACTACTTATGACTGTTGTTCTGTTTAGATGAAGTGTTCTTGCTATCGCCAGTCAGTTATATCACCCCTTAAACTTTTCCCGCATCGGTTGCTATAATCTTCGAATTCAGTTTGACATTATCCTCACTCAAAGCCGTGTACTTGAAAGACGCAAATCGGAGTTCGCGAGCTCTGTTTCTTACCGGAGATATTATGTTTTTATATATTATCGTTAAAATTATCATTTAACGGAATTTAAAAATAAATGTACATTTATATACCTTTTTACCAAGAAAAGAGGAAAAAATAATTCTGACATTTTAAAAATAGGCAATTCAAGTTTTATATATATATATATTAAGTGCACATTTATAAATTGTTATTTTTAAAAAAAAAACAATTCAATTATAATCTGAATTGATATTTATTCCAATAATTTGTTCATTGAATCAAATATTGCCAACAAAAAAAATCAATATACAGAACAATAATTCCTAATAATATAAAAATATTAATTTTAATATTTCTCTATTACAGACAGTAATATTTGTAATTTAATATTCTTTTTTTGGAAAAAATTGAAGTACATTTACCAAATGACAGCTTTAATAATTCAATACCTAAATGATAATAGCCAATATGCTCACAATGATAATCATGGTAATCAAAAATGTCTATTGTTTCTAATTCAAACATTAATGTAGTAATTTTTTGAAATCGAATTAGAGATAAAAATGAAAATATTATTTATTTCGAATGTAGTTTGTCTGTATCGAACTTAATTTAACTTATATTTGTATTTATTTAATGATTTTCATGCCAGAAAATATATTTGATTGAAATACCATATGATTAATAGTGAATGTAAATCAAATAGTTAAAAGATTAATTTAACTTTATTAGTTATTGAAAATACAATATGAAATGATTTTGAAAAGTAACAAAGATGTGGCTCTTGTAAATCTTATATTATAACAAATATTTAAGCAAGCCATACCGTCATACACTCAACGTACAATATATAATTCGGATTTTTCGCATGATCTCTATACAGCAACGTAGCCGCACTTCTTAACATCGTCCGAACTCGTTCGTTTCCATACCCTGAGCAAACTCTTAACTATAAGTAGTGTGAATTAAAACTTTAGACTAACAAGAATTAAGCTCTTGTGTAAGACGCTTTACCAGCACACCGTCCCGCTCGCGTTCGTTCCTCCGACAATCAACCCCCCCAGACTATCCACATTCTAACCCCTTCAGCGTCTACCATTGCCACGTCACACCATCTATCTGATATTACATGTACCCGTCCCTCTAGGTCTTTTGTAAATGCATCCATACTTCCGCAACCGATACGGCAAACCACCGTTACTCACCTACCACTCGACGCACATACAACAAGCTCACACTCTACTCCCCATCAAGAATTAAACTAATCTACGATATTGAGCGTCACGATGAAAGTTCATCGAAGATTATTGGCCCACCTGGATTTTGTGGGTTTTAAACATTCTTGTCTTCATTTTACATCTACGTATATTTAATATCGAGAACAAAATATTTACTCACGAGATTACAATAATCGATCTTCTATTTAATAAAGTAGAAATTGTTTTTTGTAAACATTCATCTATATTTGTAATTTTTTGGAATATACACAAATTAGAATTAATTGATTTATATATAAATTTAAACACACGCTTCAATCAGTTCCTATATGAAATTAATATATAATATTTCAATGTCAATTATGATTCATTTGTAAACAAAATTTTATTCATAAATTACATCTATGTTAATAGTAAAGTGCACTTATAATCGACAATCAAAATTAAGAATATTTATATAAATACACACACAGAGATGAGAGATTATATCAAAGATGGGAGTATTACCTTGTACAATATCGTGAAGGTGATGGTTAAGTGAGATTATTGTAAATAAAAAAAATGGTAGAATTTTTGAAAAACATTTAAAAGGACTTAATGACATTCAACGAACTTTATAAGCTTTTATAATGATATTATATATATATATATATATATATATATATATATATATATATATATATATATATATATATTGTAGAGACATCGATATACATATAAAAATCAATACAGTTTTTTATTAAATTTAATTTATTATAACAAAAGTTTCATATTCTAAAACATTCTATAAATGGATTTTAACTATAAAATATATTGTTTCCATATTGATATAGGTAAATTCTTGGTAAACGTAATTCTCTTAGAATAAAATATATTCAAATAGACAAATATATATATATATATATATATATATATATATATATATATATATATATATAAAATATGAGTATTAATTTTATTGTGAAGTTGTTTTGAAAATGGCATTGATGGGTTTGAAAAAATAAAATACTTTATATATATAAATATAAAAATATATACTAAATAGTGATAAAATTGATTTACTATACGATCGTTGAAAGAAAATTGTTTCATTCATTCGAACATTAAAAAATGTGAATTTTTCATTATTGAAAAAGCATGCTAGAAAAATTAAAACGATTAAAAATATTTTTTTATGTGTAATGGTTAATTTTTTAATATTAACAATATTTAAGGCTGGAAATGTTTGAATTCTGGGAACACATCACACCATTCGTTTATAGAAAATATTTCATTTAACAAACTGATATTGACTATTTCATTCTGTTCTACTATTCGTATACTGTTTAATATCCACTTACTTAATACAAACTTTAGTCGAATGTATGTACTTATATATTAGTAGTAAAATTCTTCGTTCACGCAACATAAGTATCTGTGACAATGAAACGATTTCAGTAACCGCTAATAAGGAGAACTCCTCGTATGTTGTGTTAAAGGGCGAATTGGTTCTGTGAATCACAATACAATAAGCCGCCCTCAACCTCCACATCTCTGTTCGACGCCACCCTAGCAGTGCTAATACGATTTTATGCTGGATTTGAAACGGGGATTTAAGGAACCAGCGCTACTTACATATAAGGCAAACGGGCGGAGGAGTTGAACTGAACCGCGCTGCCACGTCTATTCTCCTCGTTTACCATACATATTATTTACATTCGCTTCGTTTTTCTCATTTTGAACCTAAGTGTATTTCATTTTTAACATAATTTGCACATACGAAGATATTTGTTACTTTTTTTCGTTCGTTATTTCTTAAACACGAATTCAAATCAATTCGTTTGACATTTTTAATTTTTATCATATTTTATATACCCGATTTATTAAATTACTTATCTATCTTTTTATATATATATATATATATATATATATATATATATATATATATAAAAATCATTATAAGAAAAATGTAAATGAAAATAGACAAGTCCAAACGGATTAAATTGTAGAGTGTAGTAACAGGGTTAGATGAGATTGGCTGTAGATAGAAAATAATGGAAGAATCTTGAAAAAAGATTTAATGACATTCGATGAAACTTTTTCCCAACAGTGGGCTGATAAATGTTTTTTTTAAGAAAGTTTGTATTCTGTTTTTCGTGTTTAGTTCATTTCTTGTGTTAACTCATGTGCTTAGGAAGTGTATTCCTTTAACCATAACATGTGTCCTCTTCGTGGCTCTTGTTTCTTATGATTAATTTTTCTTCCGCTTTGTGGCTTAGGAAAAATATAAGTTTTTATAATATATATTATGTGTGGGTGTGTATCAATAGTTTGCAAAAATTGAAGACAATTTCAAACTTGCCTTGTAAATTTTTGGAGCATATTTAAAAATATATTTTTTAACAAGAAAACCTTATAACATTTTGTTAAAAAATAAATAAAAATTTAATAACAGTAATATAGTTCAAAATAATTAATTATATTTTGTTATTAATTTTATTAACCAAATATTATTTATACCATTAGTATATATTAAACTTTATTAAATATATATATATATTATATATATATATATATATATATATATATATATAAAGAGTAAATTGAAAATCAGTGAATATCTCCTATCCATGTATATACTTTATTTTCATTCGCTAAATAGAAATTCGATAGATTTGGCACGGATCAAATAAACAAGCTATATCGCTTTTACGACATGTACACAGCTTATGAACGGAATGTGTTAAAGTGCTAAACCAACGGCAGACAAATCTGTGCTATGTGACTTGGGATCTGCACTGAAGGATTGTGTGAATCCTAATGATATTTATGTACGTTTAAAATATCCTCGCATTAGCCGAAGCCTTTCGTCTACACAATGTTTCTGTTCTGTTTCGTTCTTCAAGCTAATACGTTTATTTCGCATAAAACATAATATCTCAGTGCATTTTCAACTCGACAACATTCTGTTCTTTTTATAATTCAATTAACTTTTAAACATATTTCTTTAAATGCAATACCTGGTTATTAAAAAAATCATCCAGGATTAAAATTCTCTTATATTCGTAGAAATTTTTTCAACCTCGTATGAAAGTGATCTTTGTTTGTTTAACAGCATAAAGACTATATCGAGTCAATTGTTGAAATAAACAAAACGTTATTTATTAAAATGTTAAAAATTGTCTTATTTCCTTCTTTCATTTGATTATCATTTCTTAATTGTGCTTGATTATTTTTTTCGTTTTAACAATCGTATTTAAATCCGACTGTACGTTTATTTATGACAATTGAATCTGGTTAAACGTACAAGACAATCGTTTTCTAACTAAAGACAAACCAATCGATATTTTTAAACGATACATCAAATCTGATCCGAGAAAATCTCTGAATACTACATCGATCAATATAAATATTCATTATCGCTATATAGTAGATATTCGTGTGGAATATGAAGCGATATGAAGGTAAAATGGAACGACTCGTCTTCATCCTAGGTACACGTTTAAGTGATATCAAGAAGACGACTGCTGCGGATGTCTGTCGTGTCCGTTTAGAACAAGCTTGTACGTGGTCCGGTAGTGTGAGAACGGCTGACCTAAATCATGCAAATACGCGCGCAATACAATGCCGCCAGGCTCGGACACCGCGGGTTTAATATCGGACTAGGATTACACGTTTAATGCCGGCGGCTTTACTCCGGCGAAATCAATGGTCAGCTGCAGGTCAGTGTTTGTATCCACAGCTACCAACCGACTCGTCCGGTCGTCCTTTTACTTATACATCGACCGTCCGTAAAGCTCTGGCCTGCTTTTCCTCGTATATCTGATTGTCTTAGTGGCGTGCTTACGTGTATGCCCCTTTCTTAGAGGCTTCGGACAACTCCTGCGATACGCTAAACTTACTAATCTATGCAGAAATTGTTGCAGAATTATTAAAGCGAATCATTGTCAAAAACAGAATCGACTTATTTACGTCGTTAAATATTCAATAGTTTCATTACAGATGATTGAATGTTAAGTCATTTACAAACGATATTTTTTTTCAGTTGTTAATTTAACAAACTGACAACACTATTAAAATTAATTTACATCGTTTCTAAATTAATTACTTTTGAACTTAAATATAAATGTCAAATATAAGGGTTTTAATCTTTATTTTAGATTATTGACAAATATTAAAGTTAATTATAATAAAATTACAATTAAAAATATTTTCTATAGAATGAAACTTGTTTACTTGTCTATTGATTTGATGTAGCATATTTAAATAGTGTTAGAATATTTTATTAGTAATAAATTAATGAATCGATTTTATAATAATTCTTAAAAATGCTGTCTTATATTATGAATTAAAACAATGAATTTATTTAATATCTGTTATTTTCTGTAGGAATTTATTAAGTAATATAAAACTTCATAACTTAAATTTTCTGTAATTCGAATAAAGTTCGTTGACAGTAGATGATTGGGCTTAATGAAGTTCAATGAAATTCATTTAGTTCTTGTATTAGATTTTTATACAAGTGAATTAATTGTAGATGTTATTATTTTATATAAAATAAAATATTTATCAATAATTAAAATACAAGTATCTATCGTTAGATCTTGCTAAAAAAAGTAAACAAATAAAAAAAATATCAAATAATAAATATGATCTTTTCCACATCTTAAATAAAACTTAATTGTAACATTATTGGAATTTAGAACGAAAATTAATGAAACATTTTTATTTAAAATGTTCATCTGACCTAGATATTTTACAAGTATTTGATCGTGGACACTAATTAGTTTTAATGAACCCTTTGTTTTACTAGGTTGTCAATAAAATAAAAAGCATCGGTATAATTAACATAGTCTACCTATACCATCACCTAACATGTGTACGTTTTGTACCCTAGTAATTTTAAAAGCAATATTTTTAATATGAACAAAATTAAATTATTATAAACATGATTATGGTTTCTTATTGACATTTTTCCGAACCCTTTGTTCTATTACATCCGGAATTATAATTGCATTTATGTGAATATTGACGAAACAAATTTGTTGGTACAGTAAATTCGAACAAAAATAAGATAATATTGAAATAATATGTTTTCAATTAAACAATAGTGATTTTTTCCATTAATTTTAATAAGAAATAAAAGCACGTAGTTAATGCAAAAATATATTTCTTGAATTGATGTAAAAAATAAATAAAATTATTTTACAATAACATACAATTCATTAGTACTTGAGAAAAATTAGAAATGAATATAACTTTTGAAGATTTAATTGAATAAATAAATATAAAAAATTGCATTTAATGCCTATTGAATATAAAAGGAAATTAATAAATAACAAAAGTTTATAAATAAATAATAAAAGCTTCTTTTCATTTCTTTTAATAATAAAATAAAGACAGCTACAGTACTTAAAAAAAATAAACAAAAAGACGATGAAAATTTTCTTTCTCGATATATATGTAGTATTGATATTTTTTTGTTACTAAACTCAAAAAGGGGTAAATATGAACCGTCCCTGTTTTCGAGTTAATCAAATGCTTATTGGCATCTCGTAACGAACGTCTAAACTGCCAATCACTGTAACCACACAAACAAAATATTCCAGGACCATCAACACGCCTACAGAAAATATTTCTAAATGTCTCAAGTCTGTTGCTGTCACGTTGGGGTAAAAGAAAGACAAAGAATATGTATAACCACGCCGGCCAACAATCTGTTACGTAGTTCTCAAGGCGACGGGGCGGCGAGGCAGGAACGAGACACGGGGATGCGATTCAGCCCCATCTATGCTTGGGGCGGTTGCTGAGGTCGACACACCTCCACTCCGTCCAACAGGTTGTCTGTCGGAGAAACGTTCGACATTTACTTCACCACCCCTATTTTCAACTTTGTACTTGTGTTTCTACACCATTCCCGGTTGACAGAACGGTCGACCGCTGATTTTTCAGGGGTGTTATCTTGATAAATATATCAACGCAGAATTCAGTCTTCGCTTTTTATTTCATATATTCCACAATACGAATTCGACTTAGGAGTTTCATATTAGTCGTATCGAGTATATGTACCACGAACCTAATTTCAAATGTAGAATATTATTTTGAAAATTTAATTTTCTCAAATTATATTTTCACTAGAATTGACGATAAATATTAGCAATCATAGATCAAACAACTTAACGACCAATTTAGCACATAGCAACATCGATATTGAATCCGTATATAGTGTCTAAAATTTGTGGAATTAATCGGAAAATATAATTTTCTTTACAAGTGGAAAATGGATTAAACCTTGACTAAATAATAGTTGCACTGGTTGCATACTTTTTGAGAAATTACGATTTTAAATTTGTATTTTTCCAAAAAATGAATTTAATTTTCCAACATATATATATATATATATATATATATATATATATATATATATATATATATATATATATATATATATATATATATATATACATAATGTGTGTATATGTATGTTTTGTGTACTTTGGTAATTATATATTGATTTTATTGAGCTTTTGACAGTTTTATTTGTAAGACGAAATAAACAAAATCTGGTATATATATATATATATATATATATATGTGTGTGTGTGTGTGTGTGTGTGTGTGTGTGTGTGTGTGTGTGTGTGTGTGTGTGTGTGTGTATGGACTGGCAACAAACAGATGAAGGTTGTCTTAAAATGAAAAGAAAGAAGTTTTTTTTGTGTAAAGCTTTCCTGGCGCCGCAAAGATTAACTTTGTTAACGATACGACTAATTAATGGGAACCATTGAGAAGTAAATATTTTAAGAGACGTGCAGGAGCGGCCGCTCTAATTCCCTCATAAAAGATCCATCGCTTTTACTTCTTACCGATCATTTTTCCTAACAAGCCATATAAGCGTACTGATATAATGGCGCCAAGTATTAAGTGCAAGAAATTGTTCTATGAAAATCTTTTCATTTATTTTATGAAAAGCAAAATATCGTACGCTTTTATTCTTAAGAGATTAAAATTAATAACACCGTTCGCCTGCTTTGAATACATTTGTTGTAAATAGTGGAGCGTCAATTTGATCTTAGTCTTAGTATATTTTTTTATCGTATAATTATCATTTCGATCGTTTGTACTTATTTTTTTTGTATTCGTTATATTATACATATATATATTTTCTTGCAAAAGGAAATGAATCATTTATTGATCTTGCCATTTTATGTTTAATACAATTATTTAACATTTCTTTTGATCTCAAGACGATTATATTCCATTAAAATACTAAAAAATAAAAAGTATGATACAGATTAATACACACACACACACACACACACACATATATATATATATATATATATATATATATCTTTATAACCTCGACATAGGGGATGAATGACTGGCAAATAAGGTACATTAAATTCAAAATCAGTTAAAATAATCCAACGCGTCACAATTATCATTTTCTATTTATTCGTAATAAATAAAGGAAACAGCAAACAATTCGCACATGCATTATTCACAGAGATATCGACGTAAATACAATTTTATTATTCAACAATTGTCGAACGCGACGAACACTGACAACAACCTATTGACATTGATCACGTCCGACGCCTTCCAGTTCATAGATTCAACAGCGTTCATAAATTGTACCAAGTATTTTAATACTGCCCTTTTATTAGTAATCCGATGCATTAGTGGATGAATAGTAGCTTAGTTCTATTATGTCAGTTCGTATGATCAGAATTCATAGAAAATATCAATAGAAATTCATATAGGTATTCTAATCATTTAGTATTTACGGTTTTAATTAGATATAATGGACTGAAATTCACGTTAAGTCAATTTATACTGGAATAATATTTAATTCTCAGTATCAAAAAAATATTTTCTTTATCAAATATATTCGATAATGCACCTACTTAATACAGCGAATCTAACAGAAGGGTTTCAATATAAAGTCGAAATTTATTCATTAATTTCCTTTTCTACTTACTCTTAAACAATTATAAAGTCAATGAATTTAGAATACTAAAAACACACATCTCTATTAAAGATTAAACTTCCACTGAACTATATTAAAAAAAACTAATTTATTTTTTATTTCATGTTTAAATAAATAATTCAAATAAATACTCTGCCTTATGACTTTCTTATTATAATTTTTTAAATTGATTCATTTTAAAAAAAATATTCTAGTGATTTCGTCTTTTAAAATATCGAAAAAATCACAAAATCTTCGTTGTATCAGAATTCTGAATAAATATTGAGTAGAACGATTATTTATAAATATTTATTTAAATTTTCATAGATATTTATTTGCATATCCATGAAATAACTTCAATGCATCTTGTGAATTAAACACCTGATCGAACAAGATAAATAAATTAATAAAAATAATTCCATGGAAATAAACTCGCAATGAATGAAAACGACATATCAATCTGTACGAATATAAACTCATTCCATATTTGAAAATAAGTACTAAACTTTTCATCCATGCAACGGTGTACGTACGTATGTATGTATATATTCACGCAAGCTGCGGTCTAGAAAGACACATTTTCGCCATACAAACATGTACGCGCATAGTATTAAATGACAGAACGAAACGTTTACTAAATCCGATGTGTAGAATTGCACTTACTCACTCGCACCCATACAACAAACGTTGCGGATTGGAACGTTTATCTCGTTTCCTGCGTTGCTTTCTGTAATCCGTATTACTTATCTTCGAACTTCCGATGTGAGCCGCCCGGTCTAAGATAACTCTGCCTTCACTTTTTAGTCACAGATCAACCAGCTCGGTACAGGGGAAACCATTGTACAACATCATAATGTGAGACAAATTTAAATGCTTGCCATCATATAACCATCATCTGAGTGAATTTATCTGTTCTCGTGTCGTCTACTTAATCATTCCTTCGCAGGATTTTTCTTAGACGGATCATTTGAACTATATCGCACAAGTGGAAACCGTTTTACGTTCACTAGAACCATACAAATTATTTCAGATTAGTTTCAATTAATAATTTCATATCGTTTTTAATATGTCAATTTTTTCCAATCAATTCAAAATCGAAATATTTCTTAATTTATTCTTAGTCTTATATTTGTGAGGCATTCAAACCATATCTAAATTTAATTCACTGAGTTCATATATAACTTTAATTCAAGTATATATACCTACATCACAAAAGCCTATATGAGCCTTAGCCAATGTTATCAGGCCCTCTTAAATATTTTAAAAAAAATCTTCCATTGCTTCCAGTCTACAGCTCTAATCTCATCCACCCTTTACCACCGCAATACTTAACAATATCACCCCTCTTTATTTGATAGGATGTCTTCCATAGTCTCTTTTTGTCTTCTGATCACCACTATACAATGATTTTTGTCCATCGAGTCTTCTTTTCTTGCTATATGTGTCCTGCCCATACCCATTTAATTTCTTTTATTTGTATATATATATATTTATATATATATATATATATATATATATATATATATATATATATATATATAAATTTAATTTGTATCATATGATAAAGTGCAGATTAATTTCATTTTGTTCCATTGTGAATCGAATAATAGTAATAGACATACAAAGGAAATTAATTATGAAATGCACTAAACACAAAAAATTATTAAAATATAAAATATCAGAACTCGTATGAAATCACTTAACATTATTGAAATATTTATTATATATAATGCGAATTATTTAATAAATGTGATTTTTTTAAAAAAAACAAATTATTATATTTTGATATCGGTTTAAATATTTACATTATTTAGAAATTTCATTAATTCTATTGGTCTGTTTTGCTCCCTTTGTCTCTATGTATTGTAATACTTTTTAATTTTCATTATATAATAAAGTACAGATTAATTTCATTTTGTTTCAATGTAAATTGAAAATAGTAATAGGGTATACAATTAACTAATCATGAAATGAACAAAAACCATAAAGCTATTGAATTATAAAATATCAAAACTCGTATGAAATCACTTTACATTATTAAAATATTTTTCATATATATATTGCAAATGATTTAATTATTATGATTTTTCTTTTAAAAAAATAATAGAGTATAAATAAATTGTATTATATTTTTATATTGGTTTAAAATTTTACATTATTTAAAATTTTTAGTAATTCTATTGGTCTGTTTTTCTTCCTTTGTCTCTATGTACACACAACACACACACACACACACAGATATATATATATATATATATATAAAATCTGTTCGCCAGTAAACTTAAAAATCGATAAAGATCTGTACCTACTTTAGAAACGATTCCATTAAGGGAATATAATTTCATTGGAAGAGAAAAAATCTAATGTAGACTGGTTTTATTGGACAAAGAGCACAACAACGACAGCAACTCGCTCTGTATGGAGTGAAAATCCCAAAGCCGGCTAAGCCGAGAGCCTGATTAATCCCCATGATCGCTTAATCCGTAGATATGTTGGGGTCGCACGCCAATCCACCCATGCATACGAGCATAAAACATCCGCCAATATAGATATCAAATATCTTACATAGATAGGCGTACGTTTTATTACAAATTTTAATTAATCAGCTGTTTATTTTATATATCATCAATATACATATATATATATATATATATATATATATATATATATATATATATATATATATACATAACAAATTTTATAACATAGACTTGAATAGCTTCTATGAACAAACTCTAATATATCAATTAGTAATTAAATATTTTTTTATAAATTATATTTCAATACTTATATGTTTTTGAAAGAAATAATTTCAAAAAAAAACAATTTACAATAGTCATATAATACAGATTTTCAATAGATTATCTAAACATTTTATCAGACTTCTTGAAAATCGAATTATATTTTATATAATTTTATATCAGAAAAATGTATTGTTTAATCAAATAAAAATCTTTGATTACATTCAATATTTCTTTCTGTTAGTTAACTAAACTGACACAAATAAATTTATTTATTTATTTATAAATATTATTATATATATATATATATATATATATATATATATATATATATATATATATATATATATATATTATCAATAATAATAACAATAAAACTAAGAAATGATAAAACGTTGCATACGATTCCAATCTCTGCATATAATGTAAATCAATGACACATATAGACTAAATACGTGTGGTGTACTACTGTGTTCACGTCGAGGGGTGGGTAGCGACGTATACGGGGATGTAGATCCGCTTTATCACTAATCCTAATATAGGGATTAAATAGGGCCAGGAATAAGTTATACTATTGATGCGTGGTATCGTACTATTGCCATCCCAGTCATTTAGCTGTACAGTTAAAATATTCTGCTGTGATAGATACAGGCATGTTCGTACAGTTGAATGTAACATACATGTGTTTATTATATTACAGGGCCAAGTAATGTATCTATCGTCTCTCCGTTGATTCATAAATAATTATTGTTAAAAGTATTCAGATAAATTTATCGTTTTAGTTAATTATTATAAACATAAAAATCTATTTTCGAACAGAAAATAAAATTGGATATAAAATTATTAAACAAATCAACAAACAGTTACATTAATACTACTTTACTACATGAAGATATTTTGACAACTTTTTAATAATGATTTATAAATAGAATCATCTGAGTACTTAATTAATTTTTTTTTTTTAATTGGACATTAAATTTTACTCTATTTGAACTTTAATTTGGTTAAACATAAATACGATTTTGGTGGATGTGTAAGTAGTTTGAAAATATTATTTAAAAATCGATTAGCTATACTCACTGCGTTTGAACTCTTAAAAGTTACTTTAAGAATGAATCACTCATCCCAACATCATAGAATATAATTTTGTTGATTTTATTATAATAATGGTATGGATATCTAAATTTGTATTAACAATTAAAATAAATAATATGTGATTATTGAACAACTTTATAAATGTTATAATGTTGAGAGTAAGTAATTAAAAAAAGATGTTAGAGTTGCATCAGATTAAATTTTTAGACGTATATATTACATTTTAAAAAAATATTATATGCGTTTATCTATGGTAGTAGAAATAATTATAACCAATCAACATTATTAAAAATAATTATTTATTTATGTTTTATAATAGAAGGGATGTTGTTGCTGTTGCTGATTATATATGTGTGTGTATAGCATTATTAAAAATAAAAAAAATGTCTATGCTTTTGTACAGAACAAAATGAAATAATTAATACCCATAGAGCCATTAATAGAATATTTTCAATGAAATATGTACTAATTTAATCCTTTTTCGTACATTTTTAAAAATATATGAAGTAATTATTAAAAAACTACTAAATATTTTTAATAATATTTAAATTATTGAAAATACGAGGGTCGTTTGATAGGTATGGTAAATTTATTTATTGTTTAATTTAATTAAATTTTTCAATTTAGTTTTTCTTACTTTTTTACCATACTTATCAAATAACCCTCGTATATCAAATTAAAAAAAATCTTACTAATCAGTTTAATTATTAATTAAATAATCATTTTAATTATAGATAATCTCAATAAATTATATACATACATATATATATATATATATATATATATATATATATATATATATATATATATATATATATATATATTGATGTATGATTGTATTGAAAATGCACGAATTTGATCATCTATACAAATGCAATAAATCAAAATAAAAATACGAATCAAAAATATTAAATTGCGAACTTTTACTATAAATCATAAATCCAAATCAAACAGTTTGCAGTGATTGTATTGGATAAAGTATAAACGTAGCTATACTTGACGTTCTTGCAATCCTTCCCTAACCACATTTCCGTTACTCGTAGCAACCCCGGATAAGCTTCTTCATCCACATCTACAGTTTGTCCAAGTTCATGGCTAACAAAAGAATTTATATGCTTTATACAGTTATATTTATGAGACATATTTTTTTATTAATTCTTTTATACAGTTCAAAAAAAAAACACTTAAATGAACTCATGCATTTATTGATATGCATTAAGTATGGTTTATTACATATATATATATATATATATATATATATATATATATATATATATATATATATATATAAACTTTCAATTAATAAAAATATTTATATGAAAGTAGTAACGGTGTTATTATTAATAATAAAATATCTATCAATAAACAATCAATAATAACCATTATTAATATTTATTTGATCAATAGTTTACAAATATGAATATATTTAAACAGATATAACACGAAAATTTAAATTAGTTTAAAAAAATCATATACATGCTAGCCCAAATGGGACTGTAGGAATTAGACATACATTTATTTGCTTACTATTATTTACTCTTTTTTATTAACGTTCAGTTCCATTTAGGCTACACTTTAAAATATATTGCATTTAAAAAGAAATCAATATATAGAATTTTATGTTTAATTAAATTATATAACCATAAAAAAAAATAAAAAAAAACATTAACATGCGAGCTTTATTTTTGTATCCATGTATTTTTTTCGAAAAAAAACCATGCATGCCTAATAATATTTTCTTTTAATTATTTGACAATTTATTAATTATTTGACTATTATTGACTACACTTTATTATCCATAAGTCTTATTTGGATCACAAAGGAAGTAATATTTATTTTTTTATTATTGTTTTGAAAAAATAAGTAACAATTGTTGTGGATAATAATTGTTTTAGATTTGAATATGTAAATATTTTTAAAGAAAAATCTATTAAATATAATTTGAGATATTTGAAAAGTAATGTCTAGGGAAACTGTAAATGAAGATTCATTTATATGTGTGTGTATGTATGATCGATATATGTATGACCTGTGAATATGTATGTTTATAGATAAATCAATAGTATATATACTGATATATATATATATATATATATATATATATAACGATTCATAATGGGATAAAATACGTGAATGTAAATTTTTCGTTGGCCGTATATTATTTGAACGTTCCACACGTCTACTACAGCTATGTAGGATTTGCTATTGGGTTTTCACTCCATTTGGCGGCGGATTTGCGATTTGCTAATAGCACTCGAATTACATGTAGTGAATCAAGAATTGTCTGTACAAATTATTCATATCTGTGTGAGCGTTGTTTCGCTCATTCACATGTCAAAATATCTGTATGATGGTTGCTACGTTACGAAAATTATTTCATTTCCTATATAGACGTTATATTACTCGAATTGATTTATACAGAAATCTATTGAAATTAAAGTGCGTCGATTGAAATGAAAATTGTATTTATTGGTCATTAACTATATTATGAAAAGTTTTATGTATGAAAAATAACATCCAGTATTCATATGTGTTTGAACTTTGAATCAACTCAAATCAATTTCTGTTCAATATAAAAATACTTCGATTTACACTGTATGCTAATTTCATAAATCGAAATCGTTAACAATAATATTTGAAATTATTTTAAATATAACATATACTACATATCTATCGAAATAAATAATTCATAATCAAATCATTATATACTAAAATAGATTAAAAGAATTTATATCTCGCTAATTATTTTTCTATAAATTATTAATAATTCGTTACAAGAATGCTAAATTTTAACTCTATTAGTATAAATACACACACACACACATTTATATATATATATATATATATATATATATATATATATATATGTAAATGTTTGTATATAAAACGTTGTACTTATATAAATTTAAGTACAAGTATTTCATGTATCCCAAGTATAGAATTTCTTATTTAAATAGCATACACCTTACTGATATTTTATTAATTTAGCATTAGCGTCAAAAAATCCGTCCACCGTTTACATTTCCAATGTTCCCATCATGGATTACGGATAAAAAAATATGAATCACACGTATTTAAAAACACACACACACACACATATATACATACACCACATACATATGACCATTCGACTAGTAATTTATGTCTTTCGTAAACGTAAGATGACTGCATGGCAATAAGTATCCTCACGTGTAATCCAGTAAAAAGATTAGTTTTATAGACGTAATCGGCTTTATGTGGATTAAATAAATCCGTGACATTGCTCCAACAATTTTTTGTCTTTAATCTTACTCGACATTACGGATTAGACATAAAGAGAGAAAGAAGAGGGATTAGCTTACCCGGTCTTTTGTACATTGAACTCAAGACTATTTCATATTTCAATCATTATTGGTAAAGACAAGGTATTCATATACGAATATATATACTGTATGTGATTACAAGTTTTAGAATTAATTGTTATTATATATAAATAATTGTATTATTGTATATAAATGTTTACTCTATATATATTTATTTAACTACATATATATATATATATATATATATATATATATATATATATATATATATTTGTGTATGTGTATATGAAAATATTTTATATTAACTAAATAAGTATAAACAGGTTATAAAAAATAATAATATTGAAAAATTAGCATTAATAGAAATCAAAAGCAATGATTTCACCACATAATTAATTAATGAAAATATACTATTTTAAGAAATAATCTAACAGTATTATTTAATAAACAATTCATTAATTGAAACACAGTAATTTTTAATTATATCTTAAAGATTACAGTTTCTATAAAATATTATAAATTGATTTTATATTTATTAACAAATGAAATGAAAAAGGTTATATTTATATAAAATAGTATTTTTATTTATTGAATTTATTGACAATTATTTGTCATATACACAAATGAAACTGAAAGATAGTAAAGTAGTAAATGTATATCTAAGCCCTTCAGCTTCATATAGATCTATATAAATATTGCAACGAAATATAGGAAAAATGTAATAAATTATCTACCTAATAATCAATTAAGTGTTTAATTAATGAATTAATATATTTTTAACTTGAAATTTAAACATATGATTGATTTATATAATTTCTTAATACGTGCTTAATTAACTATAAATTTATTAAAAAGTTTGATAAATTTACTTATTGTTACGTACACCGATCAAAAAAACCTCACTATCAAATATTTATCCATAGTTGGTTTATTTGTAACGATCTGCTTGCATATTCTATATCAATCGAGCTCTTATATGATACTAAAACTTATGTTACAATCTACTGCAATCCTATAAATCTAATCAGATTGGAAGCAACCGTTGGATGCGTTATTCATACACAATTCATACAAGACACAAATACACACACACATACATATGAGACATATACATACACACACAAATACATATATATGAGTAAATATATATGTAAATGAATAAACATTTAACACATATACATCACATACTCTAACTAATACACACACAAACGTCAACACATACAAGATTATTCCAATACATTCAAATAAAACTCAAATACAACAAAGTCAGATGAAACCTGAGTACAGTGGCGTACATTTTGAATGACATGAATTTGATTTATTCTTCTAATTTATGAAAAAAATTCGACGAGTATTTGTCTTGGTGACTTGTATGTTTCTTTAAAAACATTCATAAATTTCTCAACATTTCTTAATTTTGATAATTAAATTTCATTACTGAAATCAAATCGTTCTGAAAATAAAAATAAGAACATGAAATGAAATAATTTAATGTTAAAAAGATTTTAAAAGATATATTGAAATGTTATAATTAATTACATTTTTAATCGACAATAAAATAAGTTTAGATTGAAATAAATAAACAGTAATTATAGAACAATTGTTTGGAGTAGTTTTAAAGAATCGATATTTATATTATAAATAATTTTTAAGTATTCCTATAAATTATTTTCTATTTTCGAAAAGTTTTAACTTACACGTTTAAAACTTAACAAGTGATTAAATAACGCATTTAAATACAATTATTTAATAACAGGAAATAGTACTTAACCCGTTTTTAATTTATTTAAAAAAATATTCCGAAAATAATTTAATGCAATATACTTTTTTATATAATAATTTTTAAATTAAACATTAATAATAAAACTAGTCAGTATGATTAACAATTAAATATTTAACAATAATAATTTTTGCACATTTATTTTATTAATAAATTATTTAAATAATTAACATAATTAAAAGAATGTTTCAATGATTTTATTTTACATATAAGTATTTTTTACTAATTAGTTTATATATATATATAATTATTTATTTCAAAAATATTTAATAAACAAGCAATGTCTTAAATTTAAACAGAATGCTATGTTCGAAGAATCGCGCCACTGGTTGCGGTTGTTATTTGGATAGTAGAGTCTAATCCGATCTCCTTAATTCCATACCTTAGCCTCACTATAATCCATCTACGACCCAATGCTTCACGTGTATCAATAAGAACGCAAACATACATGCAGACATACTTCCTTTATATATATATATATATATATATATATATATATATATATATATATATATATATATATATATAATGTTATATAAAAAAATAATCAGTGCAGTCCATATAAAATATTATCTGCAATAAATATTTCTTTTTATAATTAATAAAATAAATTAATGTTTATAATTAATATATTTATTTTATGCAAAATAATATAAACAAAAATAGAACATATAACTATTTTTTTAAATAAAATTTGATTGTAATTTGTAACATTTAGTTCATACCAGACTTTGATTTCAATTTCTTTATAATTTAAAATAACCAGTTAAAACTTATAACTTAGCTGTTTATATTTATTATAAAATAAATATAAATAACTATTGTAATTTATATAGAATTTTTTATTAAACTACAATAATCCAAAAAATAATTTCATGTTACATTTTTGTCAGTTAACGTGACTGAAATTCATCCATCGTTTTGAACTTCGTAGTAGGTATAATCTAGTGAATAACCATTGAGTTTGTGTACTCTCGATGATACTACAAGCTCACATCGAGGTTGTTCGATTCGATTATGCTTTCGACTAATATACATTACTCGAACGAAATTTCACAAAATTGTACGTTCATTTATTGTAAACTTTTTATACAGAGCTTTAAGTTTTTATATAAATATGAAATATTATTTTAAAAGAATCTTCACATTTTCATAATATTTCTTAAAGCTTTAATAACGTACAAAAATAATAATTCTGAAAACAAAGTAGATATAGATGAAGTTTTATATTTTAAATTTCTAGATATTACGTTCATTCGTTAGCTACAAACTAAACGAAATTGTATTAAAAGTAAATATGTAATTAATTTAAGAGTTAATTTTATGTATATATTAATTTGTTGGACAGAAAAATGAACAAAGGGTGTCGCAAAGCAGCGACATCTTCGGTTTGAGAAATTAAATCGTAGCATTTATCTTAATTGACGTTACCGCCTATAAATAACATCTGCTTGTATCTATATATAAATACATTTCATAGATATATAATTTCATATGTATATATGAAAGTATATACATATTATGTATGTATATAACAACCCAACTGACAGATATGTGTAGTGCCTATTCCATTCACCATCGGGCGGATTGAAGCGGATTGAGTGGCGTTAAGCAGATTATCTGTTCATGATTGATGAAATGCGACGGGCAGTTTGCGTACTACGCTAAACTGTACATTTATATATATATATATATATATAAACCTATGCATTGGCATTTACTTACGAATATATGTATACATGTACAAACATGTATATATAGAGCATGTATCAAATGCAATCGAGCTATCGACTGAATATGTATTACTTAAATATTCTTTTAATAGAAATTATTTGAATATCAATTCAAAGACACGATCATATAATATTTTAAATGAAAATTGATATAGAATTTTTAATGAAATAATGTCACTTAAGAAAACAAATATTCATAAAAATATGTATATATTTAAATAATTGTTATATATATATATATATATATATATATATATATATATAACAATTATTTAAATATATATATATATATATATATATATATATATATTCAACTTTTGTATCTACTGCTAGATAAAGGCTTCTACCAAAACTTATTATTTCGATAATTCAAGACCTATCTATTCCAGTCATATCTGATAAAATTTCTTCTATCTCTGTATATATATATATATATATATATATATATATATATATATATATATATATACGAGGATCGTTTGATAAGTATGGTAAATTTATTTATTGTTTAATTTAATTAATTAATTTTTTAATTAAATTTTTCAATTTAGTTTTTCTTTTTTACCATACTTATCAAACGACCCTTATATATATATATATATATATATATATATATATATAAATAAATAATAGTAAAAATTGTAACAAACCTGGTGTTGACTTTGTTAAATCAAATTCTTCTTTTATTGAACGTTGTCCCATAGGCGACGAAGTAATTCCTTCAATATCACCAGAATGTGATTGGGTTGTAGTTGCCGAAACTACTGGTGGTGAACGCGTTCTATCCCGATCTAAATTTGATGTTGAGTACGGGGACGATCTTGATAGTGGTAGTGGCGGTGTTTTACATTCTTTCGTAAGTGCAAGAGCTTGACTCTAAAAAAAATAACTGAAGTTATTATTTTGTAATATGATTTTAAATAATTATTTTGCTTACAATATTTATTATAATAATAGTAATAATAATAACAAAAATAACAAATAAATCCGATTATAATTAATTAACACTCGTACTTGAACAGAGTACAATGTTATAAGTATATCTTGAATATTCTCAAGATTTATTTGAACAAAGTTTTGACTTATAAACAATTAAAATTTGATGAATTGTTATATTGAAATATAATTTGTAGATCTGATTGATTTCAATCAATTTATTTGTATATATTTTTAATATATATATAAATCATTGACAATACAACAAGTGTATACATATTTTAAAGATAAAGTAACGAAAAATATTCGATATTGAATAATGATCGACTCGTTGAACTCGTTGTACCTCGAAAATCTTTCATATCGTTCAAACGCCGTTTCAATTTTATACAATCTCTACCCGTTAATTCATTTCAACTAATCAACCTTTAAGTGACGTCACGAAAACATAATGTGACATCAACTGTAAGAGTGCCTGTGTACAAAAAAAATAGTCGCTATTTCTAGACATACAAATATACACATATATTTGTGTAGTATATATATGTAAATATGACGGCCGATCACAGTTTGCGGTCGGAAGGGGGGGCAGACGTTCTCGTACCGCCTCAGTATAAGGAACGTCTCAATAATGAAACAAGGAATCATGCCCAGAGCGTTTAATCTGGGTTAAGTGAGGTCAAAAAGCTTCTGAAATTCCATGGTGTAATTGTGATCAGTCACATCCAGCGGTGCCACTGGTAATTGTATCGCCAATGACGTGCAATTATTGTTATTCTGATTTAATAGTTACTTAAAATAGTTTGTATTTCAAACACGTTACGTCGTATCATTTCTTCAGCAATCGATAAAGTTAATTTTATTGGCAATTCATAATCGAGATTATGGTTTTGTGCAAAAATATCTAGGTCGATTTTAATGTTTGCATAGATCAACGATATCAATTCTGATCAATAGACGAATCATCAATCAAATTTAATAATTTTTTGCAGGTAACATCTGCATCGATGTATTTTATTTATTTAGATTTTTTTAAGTATATTAAAAGTATATTTTAATCATTAATAGTTTTTATATACTGATCTAATAAATAAATGATTAATATTCGATATGCTATGTAATTTTTGTTAAATATATTATAATAGCATAAATATACATCATTTCTATTTTCAATTTAAAATAAAATTTACGTATTATTTGAATTTAAATTAATTTATAATTATAATTAGTAAGACAAAATCAAATAGTTTTTATAATTATTATATATATATATATATATATATATATATATATATATATATATATATATATATGTGCGTGTATGTGTATATATTTATACATATTTTGCAACAGCTAATTAAAATGATACATGAATTTTCATTTGTGAAAATGTTATATATACAAAAATAAAAATTCTTTATAGTTAAAGGGTCAAAATCAAAGTACAATAAATATGAACTGGTTGAATTAATTCATATACTAGGATGTGTACCAAAAATCTGAGTGTCACCATAGTATAGCTGTGTGACGAGATCCAACATCAGTAGCAAGCGAACAAGTTAACCTGTACGACGAATTTTTTATTCCCGTTTGCATTCCATTTGTCTGTCATAGCCCGAGTCTGTCTTAGCCCGCTCACTCCAAAATGTAATGCAGTTTATCGCTGCCAGCGTTTATAATCTTCTGCAATACAATACTCATCATATTATACAACATAGGCGTACACATTGCGACCATATCAGTATTGATTGTTATTGCCTGATTAATTAAAAAATATATTCAGATCAAGTTTAATTAGCTTATTAGAAAAATCGTTTTTTTTTAAAACAAAAATGATGTCGAAGTATGCTCCTAGAGACATATATATATAATCATCCCTTATTTTCAATTTTGTTAAAATATTTCTTACTACCAAATTATTTTTTTTATTTTTTTCACGATTCTATAGTATTAGTAGTTAATTATTCAACTCTTACTTTGATACAATTGTATTTACATTTTTTTTAATTGGACATTTATAAGTAATTAAATATTCAAGTGTTTTAATCTAATACAAATTTAAATTTTATAAATCAATTATTACGTAATATATAACTAATAAATTATGATCTTTATTTTATAATACTGGATTTATTTAGTTATCATGCATATTGAAAATATATAACTCAAACCACAAATACAATGTTAATGAAAAGTCCACACAACAAAGCTGCGGTTTCAGTCGACAAGTTTGAACTTCAGAACATAAATTAAGACTATTCAATTATATTTCACTTAATTTTCATTCTAAAAATCAAACGATGTAATATAATTAATATTCAAATATTTTTAAAACAAATTTAAAAGACTAAAACGTTGCTTTCAACTTTATGTATGGTTAAGCAAAAATACTTATTTATATTAACATTAAAAATCAAAGTTATTTGAGATAAATGGGTAGAAAATTACCCTTTTATACCCACACATACACACACAATATATATATATATATATATATATATATATATATATATATCTTTCATTAAATTTACTTTAAAGTTAATAAATGCCAATGAAATTTTCACAAAGCATTTCAAAACAATTACACAAATTAATTATGAAATTTATTATATTACACTAGTTATAACTGTATCTACAATATAATTTAGATAATTATGAACAAGTATGATTTTAAATTAGTTACTAATGTCACATATTTCTTATATAAGACTATTGAAAAATACTAACAATTTTTTTTAAATTATTATATTAAATAATATTAATTCAACTATTAAATCTAAATTTATATTTGATAGTTAAACTAATTTAAATTGTTTAGTTTTATTTAGAAATTTTTGTTTAAAATTCTGAAATCATTTGAAAATTTATGATATAATTTTAATATAATACATATATATATATATATATCAATTGCACATCAATCAATTAAATAGAATTAACATTTACAATATATTTTACAAAGATACTGGTATTTTATAAAAAAACATGTAGCAATTTTTATAACTTCCTTTAATAACTAATAAGTCATTAAAATAGAAAAAACATCTCAAATACAACATTTTGAAAATTAATGGTTTACATATAATGTAACAAACATCTATATTTTTACTGAAGTGCTTTGATATTTATTTAATAGGATTCTATAAAATATACAAATGTTATAATAATGACATATTCTGTATATTTTTTTAAATTATATAAAACATATTCATCAAAGTGTTTTTATATAATTAGAACATATATTGATGAAATTTATTGTTGATATATCAAATATACAGTTTTTGTATTACGAATTTGATAGAAAATACTTCGAATTTTTTTAATTTCATATATGAATAATTGTTATTTTCTCTGATAGAAAAAATTGTAAATCAATTAGATTGATATTTAATTAATTATATCTACATATCTTTGATTTACTACAGTACTTTTTCAGTTATATTATTCATTATATGTTATCATATTTATCTTTTAAAAAAATTTAATTGCGATATATTATATATTCACATACTACTTAAAATTTAATATATGTCTTTTTTAATATACAATAAATAACAGTTTTTGTAGAAACTGTACTATCTAAAGCGACAATATACTTATCTATATATATACTGGTACAATAGCACTTATAATATTCAATTTTGAAAAATCTTTGATAATTTTTCAAATCTAATATATGAAAAATGTCGATTTCTAATGATTTTAAATTAATATTTATAACATACAACAAATTTAGAAAGCTTTTCTTGAAACTTCAGTTAAAATATAATTTAAATTTATTAATTCACAGAAAAAATAATTTATATTTAATAAATATTGGATAGATTGTTTAGTATTACACAAATTAATATAATTTAATTATTTGTAAGTAATATATATATTTGTAAGTAATATATATATATATATATATATATATATATATATATATATATAACTATTTTAATAAGATTTATTTTTATTTCATTTATAAACATTAACTACCTATAAATAATAAAAGTATAAAAAGTTTAAATATCATTTAAATTCATCCAGATTATAAGAGTTAAATTTTTATATGTATGATTAAAAAAATCTTTTAAAACATATAGTTCATTTGAATTCCATTGAAGAAAATATAGAAAAAAATAATATTTGTGTATTCATTGTTTGTCAAACTACGAAAACACCTTTCTACACTGTCTAATAAAAACTTAAATTTAAAAAGAAATTAATTTATTTCTATAGACAACATTTTGATACCTCTTTTCATATTAGATAAAATTTCTACTTGTATATTATACCAATTATTTCTGTACATAAAAATTGTTCAAATATTTATTACTAATACTCTATCTATTTCAAATCTTGAATTAGGTATTTTATTATATTTATAAAACGAATATATATATATATATATATATAAAATAAATTAAATATATTGCAATATTATTTATAAAATAAACAATATTAATCATTCATTATAAAATACAAGAATGTAATAATATTATGATTTTAAAAGAAAACATATTAATTAAAATCTGTATATGGAGGTGTAAAATATATTTCTTTAATGAAATTTACACTTCAACTGCTTAAATAATGCAAACAACGTAATATAAAAAACTAATTCGTTTAATATTTTTATTTACTCAATGTTAAACGATAATATAAACGAGTATGTAAGGCAGCAAATAATTTAAATTAAAACAATAAGATTATATATATATATATAAATCTTTTAAATTCAATTTATTTCATTAAAAATATTGTTTTGAATAATGTTCATTTATTGTTATAAACAAATATTTATTAAATAAAAAATAATTTGTAACATATATTTTCAAATAATTTATAACTTAGAGATTTAATGTGTATTTTTAATTAACTTCTATCAAACCAACCCTTTTATTATTTACACAAAAATACTAAAGCAATTGAATTTAAACGGACAAATAATAATATATTAATATATATATATATATATATATATATATATATATATATATATTTAAAAATGTAACATTTCATTAAATTTCATATAAAATTCAAACTGAGTAATATCAAATTATAAACCATTATTTACTTGAAATACATTTCATTTCGAGTGTATATATATATGCACATTTGTGCACGAGGACTGTCTAAATACATTTTAAAGACAATAAATTCCTCATTAAGATATCATCGAATAAAAACAAACGTTTTCAACAAAGATAATAGTAATTTAAGTAAATGTTTGTTTTCATTTTTGCTATAAGAGCTTAGTAATTACATTTTACTGCTAGATTATTTTTCTCTATGTCTTAATAATATATTTATTTAAGGTATACACTGGTATCATAAATATAGATTCAAAAACAGCAGAATTGTTAGATAAAACTTAAATCATTCATACATATCACATCCTTCATACATACACACACACACACACACACACATACACACACACACACACATATATATATATATATATATATATATATATATATATATATTAATAATAAGCATTTATTTATATAAATTTTAATGTATAAAGAAAAAAAATACTTTGATCAGTTTTTCTTAAAAAGAAATAAACAATATTAAAAAGTAACTACTATATAAACTGATATCAATATTTATATCATAATATATATTATATATCTGGTAACAGATTTTTCATGCAAGGTACTCTTGAAAAATAATGTATATAGTCTACTGAAAAATTCTAAGCATTACAAAGCTAGAACATTGAATAAAAAATAAAGAGTAAATAAAATTAAAAAATCACTATATATATATAATATATATATATATATATATATATATATATATATATATATATATATATATATATATATATATATATATATATATATATATATATATATATATATATATATATATATATATATATATATATATATATATATATATATATATATATATATATATATATATATTTATGTGTGAAAATATTGTCAAAATAAATTTACACGATATCTTAAAGAGAAATTATCGTTTTCAACAATCAATAAATTCCGTGTGGTTTTATTAATTCAAAAGCATTTCCTTTGAATAAACACACATCAAAAGATTTGTTTATTTCTAGATATCAGTAATTCTATATTATATTATTATTAATATTCTATAAATATTTTTCTGAAAATTGCATAATTCTCAATTGATTTTATGAATAAAAGAGAGTAAATAATATTTTATTTTTCAATAATATAAAAATTATATATATAAAGTATTTTTTAACTTCAATAGTTTTAATATAATTTTAATTGTTGGATTTTCAAATCTTAATAACAACATATAGTTAAAAAAGTACTTAATTCATTGATAATTAGGTTAATAAAAATATTAACTTATTGTTATATTTCAGTAAGCTAATAAATGCTAATCAAAATCACTTATATAAAACGATCATCTCATATGAAGAAAATAATTTTTACAATCAAATACATGTATAGTAATTTTGACAATTCTATATTTTTAATATAGTCATAAACAATCCTTTACGAAATATATACGTGAAGAATTGTTAGTTTAAAATAACGATCTTGAGAATAATATACCTATCCAGATTTTTAATTCATCTTTTTAGTTTTAGTAAGTAAAAATATTATCTAAACAAAAATAAATAAATTGGGTTGTAAATTAAAACTCCTTCATATAGTGACATGGGAAATATTTATAAAAATTTTATCCTATCTTTAAACGTCTGTTTACACCCCAATAAATTATGTGTACTTAGAAAAATGTGTATTAGATGGGAAAAGAATGGAAACGGTGTTTATATATATATATATATATATATATATATATATATATATATATATATATATATATATATAAGTGCAATTTTCAAAATTCTATCACTACTATTTAATAATTATTATATTACAAAATTATTTTCATTGTTAATATAGTACTTATAAATGTTTTAATCATTAAAATTTATTTTTTAAACATTCAAACCAATAAAAACATTTTTTCTAAGAAAATCTTAGATATGAATACAATAAATACGATTAACTATCTGCTTATGTTTTTTATTTTATTTATCATAGAAATTTAACTGATTTGTTTATATATATATATATATATATATATATATATTTATGTCAAGATAAAATATTTGATTAATGGAAAATAAATGATTTTAATTTAATTAAATATTTTTATGAACATTTTTGAAATTGTATTCGTTTTCTAGTCTTTTAATTTATCATTTATGTTTTTTTAATATTTTAGTATTTGTTTCAATACATACAACTTCAATTTTATATATATATATATATATATATATATATATATATATATATATATATATATTAAAAAAGAAAAATTATCTATGATAAAAAATTAAAAATAATAATTAAACATCTCATAAGAACCTAATTATTATTGAAGGTCAGGAATTCCAAGTCCTTCCCATATTTTTTCAAAAATATCTCTATAAAAATTATTATAAAATCGTTTTGATTCATTTATATTGTTCTCCAAATGTTCTTATTTCAGTATTGTATCACATTTTTTCTACATGCAACAAATATAAAAAATAACATGTATTTTATATACTTACATACATTGACATTATTTAGTTAACAAAGTTTTATTTATTATAAAAAGTTTATTATTACATTTTTGATATTTATATTTTTATTATGTTTTTAGATTTAAAAACTTATTTGTTTAATGAACAAATACTTTCAGAGTTTTCATTTAAATTGTATTATTTTTTCACGTTTGGAAATCAACTGTAAATAGTTTTTCTTTAACTGACTACTAAATTGTTTAAATATAAATGTGTAACTTTATTAGGAAAACTGACCTGTGTTTGAACATCATTTAAAGAACCTTTAGTATTCGCCGCCACCCACGCTTCCGCAAAAGTCTCCATAGCACTTTGAAAATCCATTTTCCAAATAATATTTTGAACTATTCACAAATAAAATAATGCTCAACCACTGAATAATCAGTTCAGTTCTTTACCAACAATATAAAAACGCAACATTTCGCCAAACACATACTGCTTATGTAATTAGCACAATCAAAACGTAATATTACTGATAAATGTTTATTGTTAAGGGAGAAAAAAAAATCAAACTTAACTTTATCAATGTTTATATAGAAAATAACAAACGTGAATGGTTTATTAGATAAATTGTTTCGATTTGAGATAACTTTTGTGACTGATATAGGCGCGTAAAATTTTAAATCACAAATTTTCTATTGTTTTTCATAGAATGTGGGGGAAAGAACGCGCGCAAAAGCACTACGGTTCACATGTGCACACTTCGGCGGTCGAACGGACACTGAAGTTTTGCGCTTCTACATCCAGATGTATATAATTTCCCTGTCCACGAGTTCGTTGTTATATTAAGGGAGGTACTAACCGTGTACTGGCTTGATCATTCTCCCATCTTCCTCTGATAACATTTCATTAAGGGGCACGTGTATATACATACACATAATCAAATATCTTATAACATACACATACTTATATATATATATATATATATATATATATATATATATATATATATATATATATATATATATATTGAATGCACATTTTCCAAAGGTATCAATGATATATAAATTTTAAATATTCCTCATCTTGTTATATTTTTCAATTCTCTTTTTGACTATATTCTTTAATCGTTAAAAGATTTTAAATATATTTTTTCTCATTTATAAAAAGATATGTATTTTATATAAACACACACACATTTTCAAAAATCATATTAGAAATTTCATTAATTTTTTTTAATTTGTAAATAAAAATCAATTAAAAAGGGTTGTTCTCCTTTATTATTATCAATATTTGTATGATTTTTATTGATTTCTATACTTTATATAAGTTTACTATATTTTATTTAGAATGATTGAAATGAAACTAAAGAAAAGTAAACAAGTAAGTACAGGTCTAAACCCTTTAATCTCATTTGGGTCACCTTATATTAAATGTCATACATTCTTATATATATATATATATATATATATATATATATATATATATATATATATATTCCAATAAAACCTCATGGATAAATGAGACAAACACAAAAGGATCATTGGGGTGAAATGGAAAATAAAGGTACTAATAAGAGTGAAAATTTTTCTGGTCTTCATCTAGTAGTGGATATAAAGAGGGTGATGATGATGTATATGTACATACATATATATATATATATATATATATATATATATATATATATATATATTATATAACAGCAGCAGTAGTAGTTGCAATCTCTCTCTCTATTCATTACTGGATTAAGACCTACCCCAAAATTTTCCACCTTGACCGATCCAAAGCCTTCCTCATTTAGTTCATATATATATATATATATATATATATATATATATATATATATATATATATATATATGTGTGTGTGTGTGTGTGTGTGTTGTGTATGTATGTATGTATGTATAGAATAAATTAAATGAACAATCAAGTTCATGTATTAAAAAATGAATATAAGGAAATAAATGCAATTTCATTTATCCCTGAAACCATAATTAAAAATCATTACAATAACAATTGTAAAAAATATTGAATTAACATAAAATTTGTCTATATTAAACAAATATTAATTTATTAAAAAAAGTGATTTCTAAAATTGTTAAATTAATTAATAATCAAATATCTATTTGGAATATAAACATATTATAAAAAAAATAATAATTCAATCATTGCTGATGTCTAACCAATGTGTGGTGCATTTAAATACAGTTAGCAAATAATTCATGAATGAAGTAATTGATTTTGGATTTGTCTAAGAAAACAAACATTATGTATAAAACTAATAATGTTAATGATTTTTCTGGTCAAATTATTGTTGTTGTCTTTGTATTAGTGTATATATAATTATGTGATTTTAAAAAAAATCGAGAATAAATCAAACGTTAGACAACAAATTTTGAACATGCAAATCAAAGTTATGTATATATATAATTATTATATAAACAAAATAATGAAGTCAATAAAAAAATATCTCAATTATTAATTTATTGACCTATTCAAGATGTTTATGAACAATATTTATATACTTATACTTTCAAAATAATTTAATTTCCTCCAATTTAATTAAAATAAAAACAATCATCTGAAGTACATCATAAAATGATTGATATAAAAAATATTGCAATGATTTTTTTGATATCAATCTGGACCCAGCATCCGAATCTATAAAATATATTGCAACATTATGTTTGAATAATATCATTGAGAGCAAATGAAAAATAATAAAATTTTATATACTCTAACAATACTAGTATATTTATTTGAATAAATTACAACTAGAAAGTGAATCATTTTTAAAATAAATTTTAAATTATGTGAATAAAAAAACGAATATAAATTAATATTTCAAAGCACACATGTAACAAATTCAATTATTTTTACAATTTAATTTAATATACCAAATGTGTTGGTTGCAAATTTGATAAAATTTTAAACTATTCCATATATGTATATAATTTACCTAATTCAATATTTTATATAATTTACTTTAATTTGTAGACTAAAATGTATAATAGAAATAAGTTACTAAAAAACATCAATTTTAATTGTCTTATCATTTTTAAACACAAATCGAAATATTAAACAGATTTATATAAATTTTTCATTTCATAAAATACAATTAAAAAAGAGCAACGTTGTTTTGAAATTATATTTAATATTAAAACGTCAATCTCTTTATTTAAAATAAAGTACCGATCTATTATATACAAAAATAATCAGCACATTACAATTTATAAATATATATATATATTACAAATAAAAAATAATTATTTTTATTTAATAAACAATACCACAATAAGAAATACGTATATTATAATAACATTAAGTAAATCAAAAATTAATTACAATTATGAATTCATTTGAAAATTAATTCAAATCTATAGTTGTAGATTAATGTAGGATAATTAAATGTCTATTATGTTTTACTAGCACGTTGATAAAATAAAATAATTTGTTAATTGTTTATTCATTAAATCACGATTTTTGATATATTAGAAGTAAATATGTATTTAGTTAATAAATACATATATTAACAATATTAAATACATATTGATATATATGTATATATTGCAATTATGTTATTTTTTTAAAAAAAATATTTTCTTACTGATAAGATTTTTGAATAATTTGATTTAATAAAACAATATTTTTATCAATTAATTTAATTTTGTATGTGTTAATGACGGTATTATTTTAAAATATTATTGAATAATAATATATTGGTATTAAACCTAATTTAATTTTTGAAATATAGATGAGATTTGAAAAGAATTTAGTATAAAAAAAATTCGTTATTTAGTAATTATCTTTTTTTGTGAAAAATAGAAAACACATTGGAATATATTCAATGTATTTTATATGCACATAATTTGAATGAAATACAATATACTTTTTTATTGTGTAGTTTAAATAAAATTATTAATTAACAATTTAGACTACTATTTTGTATTTTGAAAAAATATTTTCTGAGAATATAGTATAATATAAAATAGTATAACATTTTTAAGTAAATAATTTATTTATTTAAAAGTGTATACATACATACATTATATATATTTATATATATATATATATATATATATATATATATATATGTATATTTATTTATTTATTTATAAGTCCTTATGTATAATAAATATTCTCACAGTAGCAAATATAACATTTTTATATTTATCTTTAATTAACAGTATATGATTACAACTTTATTAAATTATTTTATCAGATATCATATTTCAATACTTGATTATCTGTTATAAAAAATCTTTATACAAAAATAATAAAATTATTAATTATTTATCTGTACTTGATATTTGTAAAGTCTATATCTATTTTTTGTCACAGATTTGGATTTAATTGCAATTATTTTAATACCACTTGTAAATATAATAGTGTGTGTATACGTAATCAAATATATGTTTAGTTCTTTATAAATAACTTTGAGAATTAAAATTTGATTACTTTATTAAAAAATAAAGTCATGATAATACCAACTTGCAATTAAAAACTTCAAACGTAGTTACTTTTTTTTCAATGCTTAATCTTGACTTTCAAGCAGTAGTTAACTGCCACTGAAAAAAAATATTTTTAGAATTACGACCGTATTTTTGAAATAGAAATTAAATATCTTTCCAATTCTAAAAATTATAAAACACCGTTTATAAAAATTTTCTATCGTACTTTTTACACCTACACTTATGTATGACCTATTTATTTTATTGTTATTCCTAATACAATCTTCCTTTTTTTTAAGTCGTCTAAAATATCGTATATCTTTTTCAATTGATTCTGATTATTACTGTGCTCTTCAATAAAATGAGAACACTTTTTGTTAAGTTTAGCAGGAAAGAATTCCCATTTAATTCTGAACAATTAAGGAATATTAATGTACATATATATTGAATTTTCGTTCAACCTTTCTACAATTTTTATGTTTTAAAATAGCAATGTTGAAAAGGTATATATATATATATATATATATATATATATATATATATATATATATATATATATGTGTGTGTGTGTGTGTGTGTATAGATATGTATATATAATTAAATTCATTATATTATTCTATAATTATATTTTTAGTTAGAATTTATTTCTTTATATAGAATTATATATATATATATATATATATATATATATAATATATGGTGGCCCAAATGATACTGAAGAGTTTAGATATACATTTTCTTTTTACTATCATTTACTATTATCTATTATTATTTATATGTTTATATATGTATAAGCTTTTTGTCGTTAGCAAAGATGCAGAAAATTTGCTATAAAAAATTTCTTGTAATGAGTGAAAAACAATTTGCAATTATGAAATTGATTTATTAATAAAATCATAAAATTAAATCATTGAATAATTACCACACACACAAATAGTAATATAGATTGTGCTCTTATCGCATATACTCTTAACATATTTAAATAGAAACGAAGGTTAAATAATTATTTGGGAAAAATCGTATAATGAAAGACTAATCTCTTTTGTTCACCAACAGTGCATGTAAAGAAATCGAATATAAAATAATGATATTATTACGAATTAATATAATCAAACTGATTATTTAAAATTAACAATTAATTCCATTCAATACGTTCTTATCAATTTTTACATACTTTATCGTTTTAATAATGAGTGAATCGCTCTGATTGAATTTAAATTAATAATTTCTTGATCACTCGATTACTGGTTATGTACTCAAATCGGTGTTGATTATGTATACAATTATTTACATCTTTTATTATCACATTCATATATTTTTTTCAATGAAATAGATCACAGATAAGTACATTTATCAATAGATATAATTTTTGTAATGGATTAATTGCAGTTATTGTTTGATAGATTTTTGAAGATGAAAACATCTGATTTTTCAGTTTATTATGTGATTATGTTTTTTATATACACAGTTATTTGTATTTTTCGGATAACAAAAAAATTCGTATAACATTTAATTCAATTTAAAATTGAATTAAATATCTCTTGAATACTAAATCAGTATTATGAAAATTAAACATGTTTAATTGAATTATTTAATATACATTAATAATGATCATTAATCAGTTAAAAAAATCTAACTTATAGAAAATTAAATATATCTTATCTGAAAATACAATAGAGAATTATTATTAATATTTAATAAAATTTCAAATGTGTTTATAACTTTTCTGTATTATCTATATAACGCATTAAATAAATGTTTATGAAAAAGATATAACATATTTAATAGTGTGTTATATATATTTTTTTCAAAACATTCTCAAATTCTGTTTATGATAAATGGTTAAATTTAATTTATTAATACCTCTCATGTAAACAAGTGTTTCAACATTATTATATCTTAAATACATATTATGATTTTGAAAAGATTCATTTCCAGGAAATGGAAATAATTGTTCTTTATATAAAAATTCTTTTTTTAATTTTATATATATATATATATATATATATATATATATATATATATATATAATTAAAAAAAAAACACTTCTAATGTTTGTGTCATTATTTTTTAACGATGTTACATTATTTAATATATGCACGTGGACATACAGTTATTAAATTTGTCTTCATAGAATAAATAATAATATAATGGGAGATGTAGTAAATTTATTCATTTATTAATACTGCTATAAAATGCTTTTTTTGTTAACACACTAGGTTAGATTGTTTTAAAAAATAAAACTCATATATGATTGAGGTAAAATAAATAAATTATGAAAAAAAATACTTTTCAAAACATCTCTTCTGTCTAAAGTTTTCATTTGAATACAATCTACATTTGTTTTATAATAGAAATGGACAAGAACAATGGGTATGTTTTGTGTTATTTAGGCATATTTACAATTAGATGATTTAGAAAATAAAACCGAAGAAGTTCGTTATTTGTCGCGAATAATGAATTCAAAACTGCCAAACGAAATACAATTGACTGTCCACATGTGTATAATCATTTAACTGACGAAACATTCGTATTAGAAAGGGTTGCACAGATGTCGAACACAGGACTGTTTCGTATTATTCTATGCGCGTTACAATGTGCGTGACTGTGCGCACAAAACGGCGCACAATCATCGACGCCACGAACCACGACGTCAATCCATGGGCGTCTCATAGGGCGGAGCAAAATTTTGCACTGCCCGCTGTCTTCGTCAGTTGTCCCATGTCCGATTTGGCCGTAAGATATACCATATCCGGTCTAAACGATGCCGTTACAACGACCGTCTTGTTTTGTTACTTGAATCGATTTACACTACCGTAAAGAACAATTCGACCAAAATCACGTATCAGATCAATTTAAATAATTTATTATACACACATGAATAAACATTCACATTTGGAATGTTCATTCATGACAACAAGACGAGCTAAAACTGATGGAAAAATATACAACGTGCTAATAATTGCTACAGGTGATTCATTCAAATGGTTTCAAATGGTTATGGCTCCAAGTATTGATACATTAATTAATATAATATTATATATATATATATATATATATATATATATATATATATACATTATTTTATTTTATATTTAAAGAAAACAAAATAAAATACTCATACTCAAGTACTTAACAATCATACCATGAAAATGAAATGTCATAAAAATAAATAACTATTTGATAAAATACCCTTAGACCACTACTCCAATTATATATGTTTTTCATAATTTATTTTAGCATTTGCGAAATTGTAAAAAACTTTGTAAATATTCAAATAACATCTATCAAGATTTTTCAAATTGATTTAATGCTAAAATTAACTGCAACAAGATACAATAAAAATAATTACTTAAAGATTACTTGTTAAGTAATTAATTAAACAAATAGGTACACAATGGAAATACAAATTATCATTTTCAAAAATATACAAGTGACCCAAAATTAAGGATATAACCTTTAGTTCTTGTTTATATCATTCAGTCTTATTTGGATCACTATATACATAATTTAAATTATTTTATTATGGCCATGATAAAAATTAAGGTTACTCTTATTGATAAATTATATTTAAATTCATATAAAAAATGGATCTAATTCGAAATATGATTTTTTATTAACCATATTCAATGGGTTATAAAATGTTTTATGCTGATACTAAACCATTATATTATGAAAAAGTGTAACATTTTTTTAAAAAAATCAGATTTCTAACACATTCACTTCCGGAGACATAAAAATATGTTTTTTGTTGACTGCTCGTGAAATTCCGGAGACATATAAATAAGGTTTATGTACTGTGCATTAAATACCGACTACATATAAATATGTGTTGCAATATATATGCTAAAAATAATATTTCTTATCGACTAGACTAATACTGCGTGCTTTGATAATATTCAAAGCAAAAGATAACAGTAAATTTCAACCTTCAACCCTACAATTTCCAAAGATTTCTTTAAATCGCTTTAAAATATTTCAGACAAAATATTTTAGAAAATATGCCGGCTACACGCATCAATTTTCATACAAACAACCCGGACCGTAATGTGTTAATAAGAAAAAATGATCTATCAATCTTGTATTGTATAGAGTATAACATCTTCAAACAGTCGTTAATATAATTTTTCTATTATCTGATTTAAAAAATAAAAACGAATTCTATTTTCCATTTTTAGTACATTTTTTTAGGATGAACACTTATTGTTCATATATATATATATATATAAATGAAAATATTTGTGAAAGTGTATGTTAATTATGTTTTCCTAACGATGCGCTTATTTTCTTAAAACGAATTTCTGCTTAAAAATATGTACATTTGAGATTAACTTGTCTAATCTGCGTTATCTGCTGAATATAATTACACTATGCTTCTGTCATTTACAATATAACGCAATAAATTATTCTCGAACGCAAATACGAAAATATAATAATTAACGCTTACTAATCTGGCAGGTTTAAAACTTATTTGTAATTGTATACTGTGTTGGAGGTTTAATGTTGCTCCATCGTTTGTATTGTTTTTATCGCAAGACAAAGATCGCTGTTTATCACAATGTGTATGCGGATTAACCACAGTCCTGTTCTCTTGATTTATAGCAATTAATAATTTTTATTTTGCTCGAATATTGTTTGCGTGCAGGTTGTAATAGTTTATGTAAATGTCTTATAGGAAAAAAATCATCTACAACAGTTGTTTACTCTAATTAAAGTACATATTGTATAACATTTACGTCGAGTTATTTTCGAAATTGGTAAAAAATATACTCGCGTAATAATTATTTATATCTTTACACAAGTGATATTTGTTAAATAGTTATTTAACCGAATTAGTTAATATTCTGTATAATACATAAACATTTCAATTATTTTATTATTTAGTCAATTAATATTTTGAAATTTAAACATATATATATATATATATATATATATATATATATATATATTTCAAATATTTCATTTTTTTTACTTTCCTCTAAAATTAACAATTCTTGAATTTTAATTCACAATCAGATATAATTAAAAAATAACTAAATCCAAATAAATTAAATTTGTAATCAAACTCATTATAAATATCTGAATTATTATTGAAATAATTTTTGAAAATTTTAAATTATTATATATAGAGTGGCCTAAATAAAATTCAAGGATAGTAAACAATAGTTAATGATAGTAAACAAGTTAATATATGTCTAAACCATTCAGTCTCATTTGGCCCACTTTTTATATATGAATATATATGAAATATTAGCATCATTTGTATTTCGAAACTAAAAAAAAAATAATAATATTACTAGGACAATATTAAATACAGTTTTGGTTATTTTGTTAAAATATTCCAATTTTGATTTAATTTCTGATACATAAAATAGTAGACATTGTTTATAATCGACATTTTTAAAAATATGTTTGAAATTTTCATTTATAAAACTTCTTGTAAATCAATGAAAAATATATAACATCCTATTTATTGTTATTAAATAAATTTAATCAATTTTATTATTTTTATATAAATCCTGAATGTTATCAATGTGGAATTAAACTGAAAACTTACGACCGTAAATCGAAAAGGTATTAATAAACAGTAATAATGAAAGCTATAATTTTTTTTAATAACTATTATTGAATTAATTATACACTTGAAATATAGTTATTAATTCTCGTACTGCTAAAACATATAATACTACATAGAATATAGAAAACAAAGGTAATTTCATGATTGATCATAATAGAAATGTAAAAGAGAATACATGGGATTTTAGCGTATGTAATATGAAAGGAAACTGAAATCCTGTCCACTATACCGATTGCTTTTAGATACTAAAAAGCCATGTCAGGATAATCCGATTATAAAAGTGCATCAGACATAGATATTGCTATGTTTTGGACTTGTTTGTTGGTCCTCAACTATGTAATACATATGTACAACTAAAAAAATCAACCATATATATAATTATCCTTTTAATACTTTCATTAGTCATTTATATTTATTTCTAAATATTTTTTTTATTCTATTTCAAAATTTATTTATTAAAAAAATAAATATATAATAATTACAAATAAACTTATTAGTTATTTTTTTTAAAAAAAATACATCAATGGTTTTACATATATATATATATATATATATATATATATATATATATATATATATATATAAACATCCCCGAATAATAATAAAAAAAAATAACAGTAAATTATTCTCAAATTATTATTAAAGCCAATTTATGGTTATGTTTTTATAAAAAAATAATAATTTAAATAATATTTTGATAATAACATTTTTTTCTAATATATATACATTTTTAAATTATATAGTTTTTCTACAAATTACACATTTTAATAAAATATGTACAAGTACATAATAAATATATATATATATATATATATATATATATATATATATATATTTGTGTGTGTGTGTGTGTATACAAATGTATTATAAGAATTTATGTATAAATATGTAATGCCATTTTTATAAACCACATTCGAAAATACAATCAAAATAATAACTGACATAACCCTCTCAATTTCCTAGAACATGTTTTTATGAATACCGATCGCATATATCGAATGAAATAAGCAGTACGTTTTGTATATATACGTCAATGCAAGCCATTTCTCTAAAAGTAAGCCCACCCCGTCCGTTAGTTTATCTGCATTCAATTAAGCCCTTATAAACTACCCCGTTATATGTCTGAAATATTACCGCCTGCGGTAGCCACTCCTAAACGGTACAACGCGCGTCACCCGACCAAATAAGCGCGACAGCGCGGTTGACGATGGATGACCCAAGTAGTTGTAAGCTTTCTTCGTGCTATGCTAGAGTGCCTCCCGCCGGGAACATTTCGTGCCATGACGGTCACCTCACTTTAAACGTGTTCAATTCACATGAATACAAATCATAGGAAACAGAATATTCTGTTTGTAACGATCAATGTTCGATAGGTAGATCTTAAATTCGTTATACGAAATTAACTTCATAAGTCTTGTTTTGTTCCATTTTCGAAATAATAAAGCTGATAGTCTGATCATTCAATAAAGAGCTATTTCAGATTGAATTTTCACATTTCTCTTGTTCTTTCATACATTCTATTTTTTACTATTAAAAAATCGATATAGATATATTTCATTAATATATGTTTGCTATTTAAATTTATTTTATTAATTATTAATAACTTACAATCAACAATAATCACCTTCACTGAAAAATTACTAAAAAATAACTGATTTTAAATAATCGTATTTTTTTAAAAAATCAACTTTAAATTTTCATTTATCAACAACATTTATTTATCTATTTGAATGTTTTATATTCAGATGTGAAAGAAAAACGTTCAAATGATTTTTTTACAGTTCAGATTGATAAATCAATTTATACGTAAAAAAAGGTTTTATTATAGGATTTATATATAAATTTATTTTCTATAAATTAATTACTATTTATTTTATTGTTATAAAAACTGATGGAATATGGAAATAATGGATTATATTAATTATTATTTCTTTAAAAAAAATGATTTAAATGATTTATAAACAGATAAACTAAATATTTCGATTAAAAAAGAAAACAGATATTTAGGAATTTTTTTCGAAAAAAAAATTCTTTATTGATTAAAAACGTCTGTTGACCTAACATTTCCAGTATTCAATTCCTAAATGAAAATATATACTGTCGAATCACTACAAAAATTATATATTATATTTTTATGTGATTCTAATCATTTTTAACAAATAAATATTTCGTTAAGAGAATGTTCAAAAATCGTTTTAACATATCAACATAATAAATAAACGTAACTGGTGTGTTTGTTTCTATAAAATTTCATATGGCATATGGCGTATATATCGTACGAAAATGACGACACCCCAACCTCCTTTTAGGTAAGTGTTCTCTTGGGGGGTATATTTAAGCAGACACGCTGCTCCAACCAATTCTATTGTAATTGTGGGATCTACAGAGTAGCGTCTTTGCTCCGAACACCTTACTCTTCTTCATATTATATACAAATGCAATATTTGAAAACTACATATCATTACGGCTCGAGTAGCTCCCAGCACATGATGGTTGTTCGCCTGCTTTGTTCTATAATACGCTAGCTTTTCGATACGACGGGTTGTGTATGTAAAAGGCACATACTTCAAATATGTAGCAGCGTGCAACGTATTGTAAAACTATTAAATTATAGGATATTTTCTTGGAACAGCGCCGCATCGCTTTATTTTATTTTATTGCACGAATCGATTACGACTAAATAGCTTTCTTGATTTGTTTCTATGTTAAGAAAATTGAATACGTGGTTTTGTGTGCTTGCTGCAAATAAATATTCCTTATACTAGACAAGAAAATCTAATGAATGCGATACTTTCAACCAGTTTCGTTTTTTTTTTATTCTTTATTCATTCTTTACTTGTTTTCTTTTATATTGTCGAGTTATTGAATTATTATCATCTTACAATTCTACATTTACGGTGATGATTTCCACACTTCGTAAAGAAAATATTAATACGAGAAAAAATTCGTATCTCATTATTCAATTGACGTTTATCAATATTAAAAACGTATTGTGTTAGATCCATATATTCTTAATATAATAATAACCATACATACACACACACACACACATATATATATATATATATATATATATATATATAACATTTAAATAAAATAAATATAAATAATTAAATAAAAATTGATTATCAATTATAGATAATTGTGAATTAACATCTAAGCTCGTGATTTGTATAATATTTTATAAAAATATTTTTTTCAAATTAAATAGAATAGTATATGCTGGATAAAAGATAATACACAGGATATAAAAAAGTTAATGTTTCGATTTGTTTGTATGTGTATGTATTAATATGATATATGCAGAAGTAAACACATATAACGATGCCATCATAAAATATTTAAAAATCGCACATCTCCGAAGATAATTAAATTTCTAGCATGCTTGGAATTTAGCTTGCTGTTCGTCCTTTCATGCAAAACATTAAGACAAAACCTTGAAACGTAGTGGGCCAGAGTAGGGAAGTAAGTAAGCAAGTAAAACGCCGGTGATAGAGTATGAGTGAATATACAGGAACGATATTCACTGCCATCCATATATACCTACATAGAGCGTCGAAAGCAATACGGAAGAGAGTGTCACAGTACGTATCTTTCATCTAAGCACATCGTGAGTCTATTAGCCAGGCCAAGTAAGACGTTTCCTTTTGACGTCGGAATATATCTCATTGTCACCTGCCTCCTGATGTAGTAGCACTAGCTGGTACACAACCCTTCTAACACTCCATTAGCCTTCAATAATAATGTCCGAAGTAGCAATAGCGAGGGAGACTCCGGTCTCAAAGAGACGCACCGCCGACGTTGCTGCGATGTTCTGTTCTTCCTTCCTTCCTTCCTTCCAATGGACGCGTTTTCACTCTCCACGTTTTCGACTTTACTAAGAGCAGTAGCGAACACCGGCGAAATGCTTATTAACCGTAAACGTACACTTTCATGCTCGATGAACGAACTTGTCTATTCGGTAATCGATTGCTTCGTACGTAATATATGACCATGTTCCTCTTTGAAATATTCATACGAATTATTTGAATCGACAATTCTCAATTGAATTGATTATTAAACGATACTAATTCAATAATTATAAATTATTGAATATCCATTTGAATGAATATATTATTTATAATAAATTTCCATACTAACAATTTTATTTATTCGTCTGCTTATTTTTAATAACCAAATCATATTACTCCCAAATTGAAAATGAAACTAATTCATTTGTCATAAAAAAATAAAACCTTTAAAGTAACAATATTTTATAAAAGTGTTTAATAATTATTTATTGTTCACTTTTTGGTTAGAAAAAATTTATTATTTTGAAAAAAGTAATTTCGTCACTTTAATTTGTTACAAATATATATATATATATATATATATATATATATATATATATATATATAATAACTAACGAATATTGAAATACGTCAATGTCATTCAAAATTCGAATAGTCCATACAAGAATCGAATACACCCGCCTTTGTATTACTTACTCAACGCTCTTAACAATTAGTGTAGAAGAGACCTCCTTGAATCCATCGAGACTCGTATTCCTTCTTACCCGTTCGTACGATCCTATCCCGTTGACAAAACTCACCACTTACAAAGTGCGTGCATCACCCTATTGAAGCCAATAATCGGGATGGGAAGTTTGGATAGCGTTTTAATAAAATTGATTGTACTAGTTTGACTTCATTACTGAAATGTCTATATAGTTTGAATACCTATTTAAATTTAATATGAATATGTCCTTTTTAATAATATTCGAAATTTCATACACACACACACACAGACACATATATATATATATATATATATATGTGTGTGTGTGTATGTGTGTGGTAAATGAATTATATTTCTATATATAATTTAAAAGATGAATATATTCAAGTCTCGTATTATTTATTTATTTATAAACAAATTAAATTCACAATATTTTTTTTAAAAAATAAGAGTAGTATCAAAAAATATATAAATAATAAAAATGTTAATATATTTGATCATTGATATTATTACTGAATATCTTTTTTTATAACTAATTTCAAATTTATTAGATATTTTCTTGATTTCTAAACCAAAACTATCTGATAATGCAAATCAGAAGTAGTCCCGAGAAAAAATAATTTAGTAATAAAAGTAAGGGTAAAATTTAGTTTTAAATAATATATAAATAGACAGATCGAAATACATTATAAAAATATAAAATGAAAAATACTTGTTATAATTTTTTATGGTGTTTGTTTAGATTTAAGATTAATTATATAAAAAAATAAAATTTAAAAAAATATACAACTTGAATAAATAATTTCGTATATAAAATATGAATTTTTCAAGTATACACATAAATCTATTCAATTTAAATTTTAAATTAACTTTTTATACTTAAAGCTGGTAGTGAAATATTTTTCTTTGAAAATTACAAACGAATTTTTCAAGTTAAATACGATTTTTACAAGTAATAAAAATCTCGTTCTAGTTAAAATATTTCTTTAAAGAAATATCAATATCAACAATTTAAAAACATATATATATATATATATATATATATATATATATATATATATATATATATATATATATATATAGGTGTGTGTATGTGTAGGAATTTAAATACATATCAGTAATACTTTTGGTTCTCAAATCAATAAATATTACATTTGTTTATTTACAATCAATGGAATGTTCTTCTCAATATACTTACAACATATACAAAAAATTAACTATACTGAAAAAAACATAATGTATTCATTCGTAACACAGCTCTATAATCCACCTACACGACGCAATATTCTTGAAAATACGATGTCGTTACATTTATTGATATACGGAAACTAAACCAGTGCAATTAGCTTTAGAGTAACATCAAAAGAAGTTTTATGAAGACGTACTGCTTTATATGAGCGCAAAGAAAAAAAAGATTTTATGAATCGTTAGCAAATCATTAGGTAGGTTTATTTTTGATAGCTGATTATATTGCGATGCTTCGTCTTTGATGTTGAAAAAAGCCGTCTTCGTAAACGGTATGTTTTACTGTAGGTTGATCAATCGAAGATCTCGAGTTTCTGCCTCTTTACCAATACCTGTCAGTCGTCTGTCCAACCCTCACCACTTATCGCTTGTCATTACTGTATTTAATATAAAACCGGTAAGATCGTGAAAAATGATATTTATTCGATGAAAATATATATATATATTTTACATTGAAATGAACTCTTTTCCGAAAATCAATTGCTGTATCGTTTATTTTGATTTGTATTATGAAAAAATATTTTCGATAATTTCCAATTCTATATCATTTACTATTGTTATTCGTTTCGATTCAGTGATTATCTCATTGTCACTTCCTACACATTCAACATGAAAATCATCTTTAGCAATATCCACATTTTCATGTTCATTTGAAATAATTGATAAACTGTATGAAAATATATCAACAATCTTATATTCTTCTCCACTACCGATAATTATAATGAAAACATGACAATTCTCTCGATTCGGCAGCAATGTATTAATAGTAACAAACAAGACATAAATAAACTTCATAAAGATTCCATATAAATAATTCATTTACAAACTATAACATCGTCATTAATTAACACCATTAATAATATCAACATTATTTTAACATACGAATATAATTATAAACCTTTGACAAGTTCAATTAAAAACAAGAGATTACGTTTTGTAATCTTTCCAAAAACAAATATTACAATAATTTATATTAGAGGTTGTTTTTTGTTAAGATATTGAATTATATTAATAGAAATTGAAAATAAAACACAGATGTCGTATTAAATATATTTATAGAAGTTGTTTAAATGTTTCTAAATATTTTTCACATGCTATTTTATTTTAGGAAGATGAACAATAAAAAGATTACATAAAAATATTTTTATTAAATTATTTAAACAAACAATTTTGTACAACAATATATTTATGATAGATAGATAAATAGAGAGAAAGTGGTCCAAATGAAACTGAATGGTTTACATATTACAACCTTCAGTCTCATTTAAGCCACCTGTAGATATAATGATAATAACATTTCATTAACCATTAAGTTATTATATATTGAGTGGATCAAATGAAACTGAATGATAATGTAGGATAGTAAATGAGAGTAAGAAAATAAATGTAAATCATTTAGACCAACCTATATAATAATCTATATGAATTCAACTTAACAATTATGTCAAAAAAATATCAATAATAAAATACATATAATTAATAATATTTTTATACTCGAAATTGTATTCTTTTCTAATTCATTTTAATATTTAAAATTTATTAATCAATTGTATATTATGTTAAATTTCTTAAATACTTTTTTAAGTATTAGTCTGATATATAATTGTTTTATAAATCATAAATTAGAATTAAAAATAATATTTAATCTTTCATTAATGAAATAATTGTCTGTATAATTTTAATAAGAATTTATAAAAATGTTAATTAAGAATTTAGAATTGTTTAAAATAATTTTCATGTTTCATAAGGGATTAAAATTTATATTAAATTACAATTCATTAATAGTGTGTTAATACATAAAATATGAACATAATAAACATATATGTAGATTTATATATATATATATATATATATATATATATATATATATATATATGTGTGTGTGTGTGTGTGTGTGTATGGATTGTTAAATGAACATTATATGTTTACGTTCAGTTGTTAAAGTATAGGTAACACGAGTTCACATTTAATCTTGAATCCTTATTATATCAATTCTACTATCAACAAAAATGTACCCTATGTCGAAACTAAAGGGAGATATTACGTATCCAAAGAGAATATTCACGCATATTATCCATTATCATGTACCTATTTATGGGATTATGCAAATGCGTTTAATAAAATAATCCCTCAAAGGATACGCACTCAAAACCAACCAATAACGTACAGAATGCCTTGTCTGTTCGCATATCTCAATAAGAAAATAGACTTATGCGAAACATATAATGATTTACTGTCATTAAATCTCGTTGTTGTAATATTGTCATACATGATGTCGTCGTATGTTATATCGCTATGTTGGCAAATTTGATGGAAAATATTTTTCAAAAGATACAAGACTTAAATATGTATATATAATTTTTGATCACATTATATATATATATATATATATATATATATATATATATATATATATGTATGTATGTACTCAATTATATTTTGAATTATTAATCTTTTTATTATATTTTTTCAAAAAAATACCATATACTAATTTAATTAAAGTAGATATCAGTTATTTTTTAATTAATATTCCATAAAAAAAATTTCATCGTCTAATTTTTGCACAATTATTTAATAAAATATAAATGATGTTTTTACATATTTTATGGTAATAAATGTACTATGAAAATGAACTTATCAGTGATTTTTCATTATACATAAATAAATCATTTTCATGAAATACACATAATGATGTTATTATAAAGATAAGAGCATCTAAAGGTTAATTTAACATCGATTACATCAACCGACTTTTATAAAACTGTTAGTCGTTTTTCGCGTACGGTACAGTTGTAACGAACTGGTGATGATTTTCGTTGTATGGTGGGTGGGTGGTCGATTCGTCGAGGACACGATGGTGGCCTGGCGAAGGGTACCAACGATGAACACCGCACTGAAAGGGGATTAGATGAAATGGGGAGGAAAAACGCAACAGGAAGTATCGCAGAAAGAGCCGGAAGTAAAATAAAAGGATAATTTAAAATGATGGATATTTGTTATTTAAATAAATTTTCAATTCACCTACAGATATAATATACTTTTTGACACTTTTATGCTAGCGCTTATATCGTTTCTTTTCTTTCGGTATTTGAGACGGGTTTAACGTTTTAAAATGGTTACGGTCTTGGACAATTTTCTTTTTCATATTTTCATTCTTGTAAATGTTTTGTCGTTAAACGGTCGAAGTTTTTTACGAAAGTAAATTTTAAATTTTTATTATGTATTACTACATTCTATGTTTTTGATTTCGTACGAGTTTTTTTATTAATATTTCGTATATATTAACAATTGTATTTTTATAAACAGTTAAAAACTAAAAAAAACTGAAAATAAATCAGTTTTCAGTTTTTTATATTTATAATAATTTTTATTGGTTTAAATTCATTTTTTGTCTATGCTTATGTTTTTTGAAAACAATCATATAGAATTATTTTGATTTTTTAATATAATTATTGTTTAGTTTTGTTAAAAAATAAATTTATTTTGCTGCATTTCAACATTAATTATGGTGAATAATTTAATTACATATTAAATTTAAAACATTATATATAAATATAAACAGTATTTTTAATGATTACCCATTTTATACCTATATTTCCGATTTTATTTTCGAGAATTGAAATAATCACGATTAACCCAAATATTGTTAATATTTTCTTTGTGAAAATCGTCAGAAAAAGGGGTAACAGGCTAATATTATTCGACACAAACAACAAACCAAAACAAATGTAGCATCAAAACACTACGGTCGGTTTTGTCTCGCAATTATCTGGTTTGCATTTTCTTTTTAAGCTGTTACACAGTTTAAAACTGAAATTTATACGAAAAATAACTTCAAAAGCCAGATAGAGAATAAGAAGTCTTCTTCGCTTCGAGCAGATTCATTTATTTTGGTACAAAAGTCTTTAAGTGTCACTTGTCTGGGGAATTGCAAAGATTAAATTGTCGTTTTCTTTGGGGGTGGCTTTACTGGTGACGCAATAAACTAACTCTTCTACCCTTTGCTAGAAGTGCGCAATGCACTGATGTTACTATGGCCATTGTGACAAACACGATGATATGGATATTAAATTGTATTGTATTCGAAGTTTGACCCTTTCATTACTTATACGCATTGTCCTATTTGAAAACATCACAAACATTTCGTATAAAATTAATTTCTCATTTTTATTTATTACGTTTTATTATATCTTATTATATTGATAATTAATATTAATTAATTGTGTTAAGATTTTTTTTTAATTATCATTTTGTTATTTGAAATTTCAATAACAATGATTATATTAATTGAAAATCGAAATGAATTTTTATTCCATAAAATAAATACGTAATATATTTTTCAAGCTGATCACAACGTGTGAATCAATAATAAAATATCAAATTCTCATTTATTTAAATATTTAGTCTATGATGCATTAAATACAATAATAATATAATCAATTTACCTGATTTTCTGTGTCATAATTGAATTTAATAAAAATAACACCTGGCTATGACAATATTAAAAAATCATTTGAATCAATTATTCCAATTATGAAATATTAAATCGAAATGTCACTTTGAATGACAGTAATTAAATAGACGAATTAATTAAACACAATCAATTCGAATGTATCAATATGTAGTAGCTAGTAGCACGTCTGCTATAAATCTGTCTCAGAGCAAGATTGTGTATCTGTTTTCAACAACCCTTAGCTCGGGGCTGCTACGTTTTCAGATAAACATGGATATGCGTTATGCAAATACGACTATGATTTATTATATACGGTTGTTAAGAAAACTTTTATCTCTGCTCTCTTCTTATTTCATTGACTTATAGCTTGGATTTATGGAAATATTTTAGATAAAATTATATTCCCGTTTTCAAATCTTATATAGCGTGCAATGGCATACATATAAATATGATATATTTAATTTGTATGTAAATCTATTATATATATATATATATATATATATATATATATATATATATATATATATATATATATATACAAAAATTATGATTGTATTTGGTATACAATACACTTATCTACTATTTTGTTATGAGAGTATAACATCTTTATAAAATAATGTAATCAACATATTTCATTCAATTTATAGAAATTTATATATATATATTAATTTTTCTGTAAATAATCATCATTGATAATAAATATAAATTTTAAATCAATGATAATAAATAATTCAATTCAACAAAACCAAAATATTATATTTTAATTTGTTAAAAAAATCTGTATACATTTTCAATCATGTGTTTGTGATATTTATTAAAAATAGATAATTAAATTATTCTGCCAGTTTAATGAAAAACACTTGTATAACTTCAAATAAATACATATAGACCTTTAGGTAACCACAAACACTTGAAAATAAAAGATCATCCAGCGGGTATACTTCTACCGACCGATCATAGGGGAGCTTGTCAACTTGCTGTAGTAAAGTAAATATTAGCAAATGAAGTATGTAGATATAAAGTACAGAACTTTATTAGCTAAAGTAACCAATGATTTCGTTTGTAATTTTACCGACATGGTTATATGCTTTTTACATCAAACGGAACTTATTATAGATTTCTACTCAGACAAATGTAAATCTCAAAACATATATACATATATATATATATATATATATATATATATATATATATATATATATATATATATATATATATATAATTCCACAGATAATTTAAATTTCTACATGAAAAAAAATTAATCGATATTTTTTTATTAATATTATTTCAAACGTATAAATGATTAAAATTCGAACTATGAAACGATTAAAATGAAACACAATCATAAATAAATTTAATTATTTTCTCTTGTCTAAAATATTTAATTAAATTAGTATAAATAAGGTTAATGACCTAGTTTAGAGAATGTGTATATAAAGAATATACAAGAATAAAACAAACGTAATAATAGAAAAAATAAATTAAAAAATTAATGTAAATGGAAAATATTACATATATATATATACTAAAAAAATAATTTTATCAAAATTAAATATATTCACTGTGAATTCCAAGAAAATATCATTGTTTTTCACAATAGAAATAATATCAGTTGTAAATTAAAAGGATTATATTATGAAGTTTAATTTAATAGCTGTAATTAACAATTCATATCTCAATTAGAATATATATATATATATATATATATATATATATATGTAGTGGTAAAAAATACGAAAATATTTGTACAATTAGTACCATAGATATAAGTAATATTAAATGTGATTAATTATTGGTCAGTAACAATAAGAAAATGAAAAGATGAGTTTGAAAGCTCTGAAAGCATGGCTGTCTGTTCGCTATGAGCGTTATAGAGTAATGAAGCGAGTGAGTATAGGTAATGCTTTTACCTAATTGATTGGTTAGTCAGTTAGTGGCTACTTCCATAAGGGTTCATTTATACTTAACTAATATTTACTCACCGCTTTTGGAATATCATGATATCGCAGATGTTTGCTTTATATTGAGCTTCGTCGTACTTTATATAACGATGACATCGTTAATAAAGAACCTTGTGTATATGCCGCCATATAATATACCTAAGTATGTTCCGCCCGCTACATGTCGTCCATAAACGATATACGAAGAATTTATCTGTGCACTGATTAATTGAATATCCTGTGAAAATATTATTATCTCTGAAAGCATTTCGTCTATGTAATAGTAAAATCTATGAGTTATTAAAAGATTAAAATCACAAATTCATATTTCACATAATATTGATTTATTGATCATTTCAGATACTTGTTGGTTCCAATACAAGTAAAATTTTCTTAATTAGTTTTAAAAATAAATTGCAAGTATATTCCAGATAATCTAGTCATAATTCGAAATGCTTTATAAATAAATATTTTTAGTAAAACAATATTGAAAAATATAAATAAAAAATCATTATATTTAGTACAAAAATATTTACCTATATACAAACAGTATTTTATTTTTATGAATATATATATATATATATATATATATATATATATATATATATATATATGTACGTGTGTGTGTGTTGGTTATAAGTCTTTTGTATATAAGAGCTAGGCTAAGAAGCAACGCAACGACATCGTATTGTAAGTAGAAGTAGTGATGAATAAAAAAAAGAAATAACAAAGAACACATTAACACCATCGTGGGCCAGGGATTAAAACATAATGAGTTGGCGAACGTTGAAATTACATTTTTAATTTGAATAACTTATTTTTTGTGTTGATACAGGCATTTGTCCGCGCTATAAGACGTGCCGTCCCTATAAAAATTGCGATTTTGCACCAAAGCCAGCTATATAAATGGCGTAGATTGGGGCTTAAAAAGTATAATGGTTTGAAGGTTGGGAGTTAAAAATAAAGGTACCAGTGGAGAGAAGAAATAAGATGATGACGCGCAACCGATTCACGGAAAAATGAACGGGGGGTTAGTTTCCAATTCGGTTCGTTGTATTTATAACAGATGTTTTGCTATGGATGCGTAATCAACTCTTTGTATTTATATATTCAATCACCGTAATTCGTTCTTTACGTTCGTATCTCTTATATTGATAGCAAACAGCGGAAACATTTCACCAATTGGAATAAATAATCAATGAAGATGTTTTCTTTCTCATTACACAAACAGAAATACAAACAATCCATCAGAAATACATATAAATACGCTATATATATATATATATATATATATATATATATATATATATATATATATATATATATATTTAAGTTATTAAATCATATATTTTATTCTAGAAATAAATTTCTTTAAACAATATATATGAAAATTACATAAAATAAAAAATACGAAATACCCATTGATCTTATAATAATAATATTAAAAAATGTATGATTTGATTTTTTTAATATTTGAAAATGATTAATGAAATATGAAAAAAATATTGTTAAACAATATTATTCAATTTTTTTAATTTTAATTAGTTATAAACGAATTACATTTTTTGTAAATATAATTTATAATACTAAAAAATATTCGAATCGCCTTTATATTCATTAACTATGTAAAAAAATAATTTTCTTATTACAATTGTATTAAAAAATGCTATTTTGACAATTAGATCAATATGTTTAATTAATCTTTAAATATTTTACTTTGATCATTTGAAAAAAATTGAAATGACAACCTTTTGTATCAAAAAATTAGATTATTTTAAAATATTTTTACATTTAATTTTCTGTCTTAATGTACATAAATATATTATCTTATTCTATTTACTGAAAAACTATATACAGATAACTATAAATCATTAGCAAGGTTTCTCAAAAAATAAATTATATTTTTTATGTATAATTCTGTTTTACTCATCGCTAAAAATAAATTATAAGATAAAAATAAGTAATTAATTCTGTGGACGTTTTGATGGAATTATTGATATATTTAGTAATATTTAATTTACGTATTAATTAAAATATACATTTTTTTAATAGATCAATAGAAATAAATAATTCGTAAAATAAATACACTCATCCATGTATTTGTAATCAACCGTCACTAATGATTTTTTTTAAAAAATATATCTAAAGAATAAATGTTCAGTCCATAGTACAAGAACCGTTTACTCATATCTTCCACTTAATTGCTGAAAGACGTAAAGGGTAAACGCTAACCTGATTGGAGGAATAAGATTGTAAGAACAAGGTAGTATGAGTTAGATACCACCTTCATTTTATTAAAATATATTCAGTATAAGTGTGGTTGCAACGTCATATTATATATATATATATATATATATATATATATATATATATATATATAGTATTTTTTTAAAAAAACATAATAGTTTCGTTTAAAATTATTTTAAAATAAAGTTTCTTTTTTAAAAGAAATAGTTATATATCAAGAAGAGTAATTATTATTTCATTATAATAAAACAATTTAAATATTATATGAAGTTATGTGTTTTTTAATCGTAAATTATAATTGTTTATAATATTTCCATTTTTATTATTTTATTAATATATGATTTAATAATATAGATTTTTCAAATCCTAGTTAATATTTGTATAAAATGATTAATAGAATATTAAATATAGTTTTATTATTAAAACAGATATTTATAATAATATATATATATATATATATATATATATATATATATATATATATATATATAAAGAATAAAGTAGTTAAATTATTTGATGTATGTGCCCTTCTAAGTGCGAACTGATTACACACAGTGGTCTTACGACAAGGTTGACATGGGGTAGTTCGTAGCTGATTGAGGGTGTAGGAGGTCGCTCGGCCGCGTTATGATTCTCGATGGAATCTGATCACGTCTCCGAACTTGATCTCAGCACGTAATGAAAAATTACATGTTCGTTAAAGGAAAGGGGGTTGAAAAGCACTTAAAAATAAAATAAAGTATTAGAAAAAGTAAATGAAGTGTTGTCTCCGTTGAATGAAACGGTGAACCCTAACCAGGGTGTAATTTGTTCAACACCGAATTAAAAAGACGTGCGGCTTTATATCTCACTCATATTAAATGTACACACTTATTTTCATTGAGTGTAAAATGTATGATTTAATATAATCTTAAATTTAGTATTTTTATTCTTTTATAAACATTATATATATTTATATAATTATAAACTTATTAGAAATTTGAAAAATTACAAATGGTATAACAACTATGTATAATTTGATTAATCATTGAGGAAGTGATTAGACTTGATAGACCAAAAATTGAATCAATAGATATTTAAACAAATACCAAACTTGAATGTCAGGTTATCAATATGATGAAAATATTTGTACAAATGGAACCATCTCGGCTGTATTGTAAATCATCATTGTACTGTTGAAATACATTCAATATAGTGTAGTGAAATATAAGAATGTATATCAAATATTTTTTGCAGAATTCAAATATGTAAGTGGTGAATCATTAAATAGATTAAATAGATATTTAATCTATTTAATAATTAGATATTTAATCTATTTAATAATTAGATATTTAAACAAATATCAAACTTGAATGTCAGGTTATCAATATGATAAAAATATTTGTACAAATGAAACCAACTCGACTGTATTGTAAATCATCATTGTACTGTTGAAATACATTCAATATAGTTTAGTGAAATATAATAATGTATATCAAATATTTTTTGCACAATTCAAATATGTAAGTGGCGAATTTATATATTTTTTCTAATATTAAATGTATTTATTTACAGAATCTGTATTATAAAATGTTTCATCAGCGATTAAACAAAACAAACATTTAAATTAAAAGATTATATATTAATTTTATTTCATATATAACTACTATTACTATTACTCCTCTGTACTATTTATTATTATTAATATTTAAATAGGAAATATATATTCTTTATAAAATTTCGGAAATTAAAAACGGTTACAGAATATGATACTTTAGTGGTTTAAAAAATAAAAATAATTACAATTATACTTGTTTTAATCAACTAACATACTTCTTTCATATATTTTTTACAACAAAAAGAATGACGATGATGGCATCTCTATCGAAATGCACATTAGCCAATTATTGTTATAAACAACAAAGTGAACAATTAGTGACTATTGAACAATTTATAACATATTGTGGAATTGGGGTTAAAAATTCATTTGTGTTAAAATGAATTCGTCAGTTCCAAAATAAGCAGTAATAATGTATAGAATCTAAATATTTATTTTATTCATTGAATTTCAATATAATTACTGAATATTTTAATTAAAATACATTGATATTTTTTTAACAAAAATAAACGAAACACGACTTTTTTCAAAATATAAAACTGAATATATTTAAACGTACAAAGTCAATTTATCTAAATATATGAATTCATAGCAGTACGCTTCAGTATTATGCAACCATTATTCGAGGATTAGACAGGAACGCAAACAGCCAAGATGCATTCTTCCGTAGAATCAGAAGACAATCGTTGTCCGCGACAAGAAAAACATAATATGGTTAGTTCACATTTAAGAACAATCTCTGATAGGGTTTTATATATCAGTACAATAATATATATTTAATTAGAATAAATGACATAAATACGTATAGAATTTAATAAGTACTTATATTAAACTGAAATTAATTAAAATTTTTGTTTAATTAATCAACTATTTAAGGGAAAATATCAATTTCATTATAAACGAAAGAAATGTAACATTAATATAATTTAATTTTCAAAAATGTTGATTGTTTAATTTTTTCATTAAACAAAAGTAACTTAACTAAATAAAAAAATATTATTAATAATCGAATGTGTATTTTAGTAACGATTGTAAATATTTAAACAATGAAAAAATTAAAAATGAAACTTTATAATGAATACCAATTTTTATTTCGAAAATTAAAAAAATATTAATTATTTTTATGTTTGCATTTATCTACTTATTCAAATCTTTATGATTCAATTAACTGATATTATTTATAAATTTTGTACTAATATACAAAAATGTACATTAAATAATTGCATATATATATATATATATATGCATTTTCTTAATGTCGAAAATTTAAATAAATAAATCAAATAATAACATTTAATGGTTCGAATTTTACTTTTCTTGTAAAATGTCTAATTAGTACAAAAATATAATTTATTATTGTAAATAATGTGTATTTCACTTAACGAAACAAATTTCACTTACGGCCCATTGTCTATTTTATTAATATATTTTAATCTAAAGATCATAATTGATGTTATATTAAGATTGTTTAATTATATGCATATATATATGTGTGTGTGTGTGTGTATGCATATTTCAGTTAAGAGATGAGATCTTTTTAAATACATAAGAAAATTCAATATTCAAATAATGCCTACAACAAAAGCGAACACGTGGAAGTTGTCCGCGACGTAAACATCTCTCAATCGTGAACCGCTCATCACCTCAAGTCGTTTGGAAAAATGAGTAAATATCTCCGTTGAAATAATACAATACGATGTTACTAATTCCTTTCCGAGATATGAAACCGAGGTATAAGGCTATTAAAACTCCAAACGTAAAGCAGACGAAGAAGGCCACCGCGAGCGGTTTCATTATTTGTAATCTGGAAGGGCTTAAGAAAAACTTTCCATTTATTTTTAATTCCCCTGTTCCCTACCCTTTTATTTGCGAGTGTGTCATAAAGAATAAGGCGGTGCTCGACGCTAGCGAAAGGACGGGGGCACATCGACGAGGTCACAACTTGGTATTGTTATGTTCGCCCCACAAATATACATATTGTGTCTTTGAATGCAGGGCTGTCAATTTGTTTATATTTTTTTTATTGTTAACATTCACTTAAGGCAATTATAAGTTTCTTAATTGTTTTTTAAACACCATTGAAATCGTTTTTAATTTAATCAGTTATACAGAATAATATTTAAAAAAACTCAATCGAAATGGCATACAATAATATGTTTCAATTGTTCTTTGAAAAAATAAATACTGTATTATTTAAACTTAATGAAAATTAACATCCCAAGATCAGTAAATCATCTTAGATACAATTGATACATCAACGTTATATACTGATTAAAGATATCCAGAACTTTCGTCATCCTGATATTATTTGAATGCCAGCTACCTACGTATATGTTAATTGAGTAAAGATTAATTGTTTTGCTAGCTTAACAAAAATCTTATCAATTAATGAGTACTGCAATTTTGAATATTGCAAATATCAATTTTCAATAATTAATTTTTCATATTTAAACTGAATTCAAATTTTTCAGTACCAATTTAAACAAATACTACTTAACAACTACTAATAATAAGATAATATCTATTTAATATTTATTATTGTCGAAATTTTCACGTCAGTCAACATTTCGTAAGGTATTCTCAATGTCACAAAAGTTAAATTCCGGATATAGTACGTAGGATTAAGAAAAGCCATGTCATTGCCATATTAAACGCCTCCACACAGTCAACGTTGTGTACAAAGGGCACATTAAAAGATTATTCTATGCCTTTTATTACAATACGGTCACATTTAATTTCATACTTGTTGATTTATTGGTACAAGCCAGATGATGATTATCATTGTTTGTATCTATTAAAATTATTGTATACAAGTGTGTTTTTAATTATGTTTGGTATTAATTTTTAATTACATATACAGGTAATTAATAGTAATAATTATTATTTTATTTTAAATATTTAATATTATATATGTATATACAGTTCTTTAAAAAAATATTTCACCATTGTTCTTAATATTTTTGAATTTCATTTATAAACAATTTGTTTATTATTTAAACTTAATTAAAATAGCAATTAAGTCTTGTCTCATGTGTGTATAAAGACAGAAAAAGAGATATATGATATATAAAAATACTTTAATAAAGATAATATTTGAAACAAGATTCGTTTAAAATATTCAACAAGAATAAATTGAAACGAAATTCTTGTTTTCAGAATTTATAAATGAAAAAAGCTGGTAATATTTCGAATAATAAAAATAATAATAATATGACAATTTTTCCTTGAAATAAAACTGAATCTCATTGTTTTATACAACAATACCTTTTGTTTTATTGGCATCCCTGATATTGTATAAAAAGGAAAGTCTTAAGGGGTTGTCGTTTCTCTAATCACCTCTTTCGACCGTCTTCTTTATTTCACTATACAATGCGATTTTGTATAGACCGCACGCCTTAAACGAATTAAGAGAAAGATTGCTGTCTGATAATGTTATTCAGTTCATGCTTACGCCCTCTTACCAATTTTGATTTTATTCTTTTCTTCAATTATAAAAAAAAAATGAAAATTCATATTCATTTAATAACAGATTACTATTATTTGGACTAATAAAACAAATTCAAAAATATATCTACATTGACATACATACAATTCTATTCATACACACACACACACATATATATATATATATATATATATATATATATATATATATATATATATATATAAATCAAATTTTATCTCTGAATTTTTAAAAATATATTTTTTGGAATAATGACCTCTAAATTACTTTCATATTAAACCAAAATATTTAAGTCTAAACTTGTGACATTTAGTCATATCTTTTCATATTGTTTCCTATATATTCTCAGTTAGAAAGAAATAGAAGATCTTAACTAAATGTAACAATATAACAACAGTAACTGACTGTTGAATATATTATTGAATATAGTAAATATGAATTTATCACGGCTCCCCTATTCAAACCTTTGTTAACAACATAATCTAGGTCATTATTACATAGTTCATACTTACGATGACGTTCAATCTAAAATCTAAACAAGAAAATAAATCAAAAAAAAAATAATTCAATCATATCTGTATTCATTAACTCTGTTGAAAAAAATCAGTATTTAAAGTAATATGATTCAGCACATGGTATCATTTTTCAAAATGATCGAAACGAGAGGCATACAACTGTGCCACGTGGACTTAATTTCGATTTAATTGACTCATCCTGCTGTTTGTATTAACAATATATGTTGCGACGTGAGCGTACTACTTAATTGAATGTAATGAGTCTACGATGCTTCTTCAAAAATTGTCCATGAGTATCCAGTTCGAATCTAGATAACGTTTTTGCAAACAAATAAATGTTATTGAATTCATCGCGAAATTTATATAAAATATAGAGTAACGATTTTATGACAAAAATAAATATTTCAAAGTGTAGTATGAAACTCTCTTAGTTACAATGTTAATATTTGAGTAATAAACTTTCTGCTTCAATAGAATAGATCAGCTGGCTAGAAAAAAATAATTTATTCTTTTGAAAAGAAATTAAATTAAAAAAAAATCTTTCAACCGTAACAGAACATACGATTGTATTTAATAAAACAGACAAGTTATAAGAAAATAATAAATAATTAACTGGATATAAACTGATTCTTATACTCTTGTTAATTACACTAAGTTTAAATTATTTATTTCATTAATTAATACAAATATTGGAAGTAACATTTTATTGCTTTTGATATTATTTATATGACATTTTATCTTTTTTTAAATTTATTTTTCATTCTTATTCATTCTCTTCTGGAAAGTGTTATATTATTTTCGATAGTCTTTTATAAAAAAATGTTAATTAACTATTCTCTTTTATAAATTCAAATTTTATTTAATAATTTTATATTATTATAAATAACAATTTACTTACGAATCATATTCTCTATATTAGTACATGTCGGTATGCACATGGTAATTTTATATCCAAGTTTGATACCCATTGAAAAGTATTAATGTAGTTTAGTTGGTAGCGTGTTTAGGATAAAGTGCATGGAGACATTTCAAAGGATGTATTTGTAGATATGGCATTCGTTATAATTTAAAGACAATAAGTATAAATAATTTTAGTCCGTCCAAATGTAACATTAAGATTTTTCATCTCAAACATAAACGTATCATCATACGTGATTAGTTAATTATAATATATTTTTTCAATAATCAATCAATAATTTATTAATATTAAATAGAAATGGTGACAAATTGTTTACAGAATGTAAGTAATTAATATATTTTTTTTTATTAAGAAACTCTTTAAAAAAATAAATGTGTATTAAAAAAACGTGAATAAATATTCAAATTAATCGTTGATTTAAATTCAAAACTATAGAAATATTCTTGTATTTGTTTGATAAATTTTCAAATATTTTACAATTTTTTAAAACAACTGTATAAAATAATTCCATTTTTCTAAATATTTTTCTGGTCTATTATATATTTAAATATTAATATTTTTTAATAGTTACTAATTTTAAGTTTTAGTTAATTATCAGTTTTTTGAAAAGCGGATAGTATTTACTCAAGTAAAAATTTAACTCAATGTGTTTATATATATATATATATATATATATATATATATATATATATATATATATATATATATATGTATGTAAACAAATAAAATTTATATAACTAATCATTTTATAAACTATAGACATCGAATAAATGAAAATTCGAGTTGATAAATTACAATTACAACTCCTATTTTCTATCTAAATATCAAATCATGGAAATTTTACCCCCATTTAGTTTTACTACCCGTCGACAGATGCTATGTACAGTTATATATGTATATAATTATATATATATATATATATATATATATATATATATATATATATATATATAATATCAATACTCTGTTCTATTGAATATTTATTTTCAAATTTGATATAGATATAATGATTGAAAAGAAACAAATCTTTTGATATTTACTAATTTGATATAAATGATCAAATCTAATCGTTAAGCTGTCTAATATGATTTTAAACTAATTACTATTAATCACAAAATTGTTTATTGAATATAGATACATACAAGTATATATATATATATATATATATATATATATATATATATATATATATATATATATATTAAATGGCTCTAATATAAATATACATTTACGTAATTAATTTATATACACAGACATCAGTGTAATAAAAGTTTAAATCTGTTTGTCTTAAAAAATCTTTGTAGAACGTATAAAAATATATAAAATATTTGACAAATGTACAAAAAAGACAATTTATACCATCATTGTCTGTATATTTACATATGTTTATCTCTAAGTATTGTTCATACGTAAAACCCACTTGAAATAAAAATTAATTATTTCCAAAATAAATAAAAATTTAAAGAATATAAATAATATTTTTTCTTATACCAATATCATTGATCCATAATGATATTTGATATATACGAATTATTTATCTTATGTAGATATTTCGACGAATTGAAATAATAACAAACCAATTTGATTGAGTTTTTCAAAGGGCTTTACTCAGAATCTCTAACAATATTTATTCAAACTTTTTTTTCAAATTGTAGGATAATACGTAGTTACTTTTTTAATATAAAAATAATATTTTTCTGGAGTTTTTCCTCTAGTTTGAATATTTTAATATATCTACTTTTTATTTATTTAAATTTATTTACTCCTTAAACTATTAATATAATAAAAAGTAGACAGGGGAAAAAAAAATAGTTTCTATGTAATACTTATAGCAAATGACAAATTTACTAGTAATTTTAATTAAAACACTCTGTGATTTTAATCATCTAAAAAGCATATAATCATAATTAATTAAACTGTATCTATTGATTGATGATTATAACACTATCAATTATTTTAATAAGTGTTTATTAGCAAATTACTATTTTAGAATAATTTTAAAATATCTAATTCAAATAATAATGATTATATAAATTGTTTCATATAATTATAAACAAAAAAAAACTGTATTTTTAATTAATGTATTTTTGATCAATTTCAACAATTATTATTGATCAATCGATATAATTATTTCATGATCTTTGTTATAAATGATATTTCTTTTTATTTAATTATAAAATTTAAAATAAAGGAAAAATAAAAATTCTTAACAATATACATATTAAAATTGTTTGTTATACTTTTTTTAATGTACGATTAACAAACAATTCCGTAATTATAACAAAGATAACTTAAATAAATAATATATTATAAATTTTATTCTAACATTTGCACGTCTTTAAAATGATCTCTTTTTGATACTGCTATGAATATTTTTATTCATCTATATTTAAGTGCACAATCATTTAACTGAGTTGTTTTAGTAAGACATGTTTTAATGTCGTTCAACTGAGTTTAATTAAATGAAAACAATTATTAGAAAAATATATTTAATTTCTAAATAAGTAATTAAACGATACTAGTGTTAATAAATATATATAATATTATGACATTTCAAACCACTATTTTTCCAATTTCATATATATATTTATTGTTTTAATTAGGATTTTTTTTAAAAAAAAATGTAAGTTTTGAGGTAAATATTAATTTATTTCTGTAAAAAATAACAATGAATTTTATTCACGTATTATTTGGGAATACCAATTAATTATTTTTATAAATATATATTTCATAATTTATTTATATATCAATTTATTTTCAAATTTGTTCTATTTTTTAACAATAAATATGTATCATATATATATATATATATATATATATATATATATATATATATATATATATACATTGATTAAAATATGAATTAAATTACAATTATATTATTTTACAAATTGATTTATTTACTTTTTATTTCAAATACTATTTTTTTTTATATATTTGCTTTTACCAGTTTATATTTTGAAAAATAATTGAATTTTATATAGAAAATAATTTGGATTTTATTCGGAATAATTTGATCAACAAATTATGACATCGAATCATAAATCCGAGAAAAATGATGCATCCGAAGTTTCGAAAATGTTACCGTCCGACAATGACGTTAAACTTGAAGATGTTTATCGTGATATGCCATTAACAGACGAGACTACATGTGGTTTTTGGATATGTAAAGGTGGGTTTTTACAAAAATTCGCAAATAAGAAAGCTTTCGTTCTGATTTATGGATTAATGGGATGCGTGATTAGTGCATCGTATTCGTACTTTCATGGCACGATAACAACAATTGAAAAACGATTTAAAATTCCTAGTAGAACTACTGGTAAGTGATGTTGATTTATTCAAATGTATGATACAGTCCATTAGAAACTTTTGATCTATCTTTATTTATTTGAAGAAATTTAATCTTGATATCTAATACTGAAAAGTACAAATCGATTCAAAACGATAATAATTTCCATTTCCAATTGAATCATAAAATATTACTAAATGAAATCTCCAAAATTTTTATTAATATATATATATTAATTTTTTGTACTATTTTTTTCAAAAATAATACTGATAAAATGTATAAAATAGGTATAGTAACAGTTGGAAATGACATAAGTCAACTGATGGTATCAATGGCACTGAGCTACTATGCAGGAAAAGGTCACAGACCAAGATGGATATCGTTCGGTATTTATACATTAGTGATGTTTTGCTTGATGACAGCATTACCACAAGCTTTATATGGATCTGGTTTTGATGCACTCTCTCTTACTGCTGAACATGGTGCAGAAGTCGATACGAATAATGCAACACAGGTTGTAAAAGAACAACAGAAACGTACGTTGTGTAATAACGAAACGAGAACGGAATGCGATAACGAAGAAGGATCGTATGCTCCACAGGTAAATTCTTCGATAGTACATCTGATTGTGAAAGAATTTTTTTATTTTTCATGAAATCCCATATTTTTTATTCATTATTTATATTGTTACTGATTAATTTTCACATACTATTTATTCTAAATAGTTGAATTAGGTAAAATAACAAAAACAAATAAAATGTATTTCAATTTATATTATCAATATATATTGTTTATTGACACAAATGAAATCCACAATACAATATTATAAATATATATATATTTATATATATATATATATATATATATATATATATATATATATATATATATATATATATATATATATATAAAGATGTGTGTAACTATCTGTCTGTCTATATCCAGTTAAAAATCTTATTTTATCACTTAGATACTGTCATAGATTTTATAAACCAGTAAATTAGATAAAAGCATCTGGAGCACGAGTTAACAATCATGTTTCAGCATATTTTCATTATATGTAAATATTTGTTTAAATTGTAAAGTTTACTTTACGTGTAAATTTACCTGATATTTTTAACAAAAATATAATATGCATCGACTTTCTGTGGTTATAACACTAAGCATGGAAACTAATGAAAGTCAATTTACATTAATCAATATTATTTATATTATCAATATTTGTTTATTTTTATAACTTATGCACATATATATATATATATATATATATATATATATATATATATATAATCTTAAATAATTACTTTTATATATAAATTTCAATTTAATAGCAAGAATTGTTCGTCCTAATTTTTTTATTAAAATAATTTTTAAACATGTGTTAACAATGATATATATATATATATATAAATATATATATATATATATATATATATATATATATTAGGTTGGCAAATATCTCCCTTCCGCCTTCTGGTCTTTTTAATTTCGCACCTATTTAAAAAAAAAAAAAAAAAAAAAAAGCGGAAGGGAGATACTTGCCAACCTAATATATATATATATATATATATATATATATATATATACAATATAAGTAAAAATTGATCTGATGGTTACATCCATAAATCTCATTAGAATTACCCTTATATATATTATGTTATAATTTTATTATAATTTATAAATATATCTTAATTTTTTGCAGGTAATTTTATTCGCAGCACAATTTATTTCGGGAATCGGAACTTCTTTATACTACACACTTGGTACAGCATATATGGATGATAATATCAAAAAATCAAAGACACCCGCTTTAATAAGTATGATTTTTTTAAAATTATCACATTATATATTTATATATATATATATATATATATATATATATATATATATATATATATATATAAATAATACCTTTTTAGGTATGTCATATTTTCTTCGTATGCTTGGTCCTGCATTAGGATACGGTTTAGCCTCATTATGTTTGAAATTATACATTTCACCGGATTTAACCCCCACAATAAACAATTCGGATCCAAGATGGTTAGGAGCATGGTGGTTAGGTTGGGTAATAATATCATTACCATTGGCAGGATTCGCAACAATATTCTCCCTATTTCCAAAAGCATTACCAAGAGCTGCAGCTCGTAAAGCATATGAACAAGAAAAGATTCGACTACAAGATAAATCCAAAAATATTGATCAAGAAGAAAGTGCATCTTGGTCAGATATGTTTACGACATTCAAAAGGCTAATCGTTAATCCAACATTGATGTATAATAATTTGTCATCGGTATTCTATTTCTTAGGTTATATGCCTTATTGGATATTTATGCCTAAATATATTGAACTGCAATACAGACAATCAGCAGCTGTTGCAAGTTTTGTTACTGGTAGTGTTGGTCTTATTTTTTCGGCAATTGGAATTTTAGTATCAGGAATTGTTATATCGAAATTTAAACCTAGAGCTAGATATTTAGCTGGATGGAATGTATTTGTTGGTGCTCTTTCAGTAGCTGGTTTATTATCATACATATTTCTCGGATGTGAAGCGAACGATAATACAGTACCACTATTAGATAATGGAGAGTATGTAGATTTTTATTATAATTAATACTGAATTTAAATGATTCTTTAATCCTTCAAACCACACGGAAAAAAACTATTTTTTAATTTCAACATATATTATTTAAATAAGAAATAAATATTTTTTTTAGATTAGATTTAATATCTTCATGTAACTCAAATTGCAATTGTGATTATGTTAAGTACTCCCCAGTTTGTTCTGAAAGCGGTCAAACATATATATCTGCATGTCATGCTGGATGTCATGAAATTAGTCTAAATTCAAATGGTAGTAAAGTAAGTATTTACCACATTAAAAAGAAATAATTAAAATTGAATATAAATGATAATTGTCAAATATTTCTCTAACTAAAAATTAATTAAAAAAATATAATTACCATGCAGATATTTACAAATTGTTCGTGTATTGTAAAAACATCAAATATACTAAGAACATTACAAAATACATCTGATGATGAAATGACTTTTATAAATAGTATAATAGACGGTGGAAGTGCAAAACCAGGATCGTGTCCAGTTGATTGTCAAAAAGTATTCTATATATTCTTGGCAGTTGTTTGTGTAATCAAATTTTCATCATCAACTGGAAGAACATCAAATTTTTTGGTTGCTATAAGGTAATGGTAATATTCAAAACTATAAATAATTTCAATATTAAATTCTATATTAGAATAGTATATTTATTATACAATATTTATTAATATATAATTAAGTACATTTATCATTAATCAATAAAATTTAAAATAGAATAAATTAAACTTTATATATATTACATACATAAATTAAACATTAATGTTTATAAAAGATTTCGAAGCTAACAGACTAATGAACTCATTACATTCAATAGAATTCCAATTAATCATAACAAAATGAAACAATTAATGTTTATTTATATCTTTAAACAATAGTGTACAATAATATTTATGTATTTCGTTTAGTAAGTGTTGAAATCGTTATTAATTAATGTACTCATCAGAAAAATATTCATGAATCAAGTAATTGTAAATTTCAATGAAAAAAATTCATATATACTACATTACAATCCATAATTAAAATATAAATAAAAAAACATAATAAAGTACTAAAATGAAACTATCAAATAAAATTTCATAATTCATATTATTACATTATAATTAAATTATTATTTAATGGATTTAATTAATTTTATCTAAAAACTAGAAATAATTACAAATATTCAATTACAGATGTGTTGAAGAAAAAGATAAATCTGTATCAATGGGTTTTGGATTAATGATTATTAGTCTTTGTGCATTTATACCATCACCTATATTATTTGGATTTATTATGGGTAGGTTATATATATATATATATATATATATATATATATATATATATATATATATATATATTCATAGCCTAATATTTAAAAATGATTAAATAAACAAATAACATACTTGCAGATAAAACATGCCTTGTTTGGGGTAAAACATGTTCTGGCACAGGAAATTGTTGGTTGTATAATGGTGAAAAATTAAGATTTATAATGAATTTAACAGCAGCTAGTTTTGTAACTATTGGTACTATATTCGATGGATTCGTTTGGTATCACGTGAAAGGTTTAAAAATATTCGACGAAGAAGTTGAACTTGAAACAATAAACGAAACTGGAGGTTTAGAATAATTGTATCATATTTGAAATAATTTACGAATTGTGTCTCTGAGAGGCATGTTGTTAAAATGGTTTGTTTATTTGTTTTATAATATATATAAAAAATATATATATATATCGTTAAGTTTTTTTTCAAAATGTATTGATATTATTTATAGATAGAAAGATGGGGGAAATAATTGTTTATGATACTATAAGTTTTAAATAATTTGTATCATTGTCTAGATATTTTTTTTGTTTGAATTAAAAAACATTATATAGAAAAATATTCATTATATACACATATATTGATCTAAAGCCATTAATTATTCATTATTTATATGAACAACTCTCCATGATAAACAATTCATTAAATCGCAGCTATTTTAATTGTATATTAATTAATATCAAGTCATATTTTATAATAATACAATTAATTCTATTTATGAGAATGATAACAACAATTAATCAATTATATATCCATTATTATATACAATATTACTTCACCAATCTAGAAATATTTAATCCATATTTAAAAAAATATATATTTTGAGTATATAAATGTTTTTTGCTCCATTGTTTAAGTTATTTGCATTCACAGATTTCTTATTATTTTTATATAATCTTCGGAATCAGATTTGAAAAGTATGTACAATGAACTATGATAAAACTTTCTATTATCATTTTTAATTTTTTATTATTATTTTTCAGCATATAATATGTCTTTGTCGTACTAAAAAAAATCATTATTTTTTTTATTATCTAAATATAAACTGTTTATGATGAATTTGCACATAAATGCTCCAAATATCAACTATATATCTCATTTGTAATTATTCATTTCTCTTTTAATAACTAATAGTAAACGACAGTTTTTTATATCCTATTAAAATTTATATTATTATTCAATGACACTTTGTCCAAATTCAGTATTCAACAATTAGAAAATGAAACTATCAGATTTGTATAAATACTTTGCATCAACAATAAATTAATCATATATAATATTTATCATAAATTATTAGACAATTCAGTAGATTTCAGATTGAAAAAATCTTCCAAAATTCATTTCGTAATTAAATTTCGCTAAAGTATCTCTTTGTTTAAAGTATAATTACAGATTTTTAAATATATTATTAAATTAAAACAAAAGTATCTGTTTTTCTAAATAAATTAAAAAAAATCATTTCAGTTATGAACAAAATTTAATAACCATAAACTAAATACAATTATAATTAAAAAGAGTATTAAAACAAGATGTGTGATAAAGTCTGACGTAAAATTATTAAGAAGACGAATAATAATCTATAAAAAAATAATATTATTTAAATGAATACCCTAATAAAAACACGATTGAAATTTATTTATAATTGAACCTAATTTATAAATTGTTAAAAACAAATTATTCACAAATACTGATTTTTATTTGCAAAAAGTGTTCATCGAATATATAAAAACATTTCGAAAGAAGTACTGTTGTAACTAAAAAGTAAGTTGTAATAAAAAATTTCTTAACATATTTTCAATGTACATAATATATTTTATGAATTTATTTAAATGCAATATTATTGTTTCATAGACATATTTCTAGGTTAGGTCATTTATATTATTGAGAATAAGTATCCAGACCATCAGTAGAAATAACGATGTCAAATGAATCAATTATTGAACCAACACTTATAAGCAGTTTTGTACTAAACAGTTTTAATTCTATATATATATATATATATATATATATATATATATATATATATATATATATATATATATATATATATATGTGTGTGTGTGTGTGTGTGTATGTGTGTGTGTGAGTGAGTTGTATTTTTTTAATAAAAAAAATAATTTTGCAAATAATTTATTTTTAAAAATCATTATTTAATTAGAAAAAATATGCTTATTTTATTATTGGTTAGAAAAGTTCAAATTAAACTTTATTCCCTTTTCACAGTATTTAAATTGTATGTAGTAATATTGTATATATCTTGTGATTATATACAGATATATCCATACATACACACACACACACACACACACATATATATATATATATATATATATATATATATAAATACTATAAATAAATAAGATAAGACAACTAATAAATTAATTTAAAAATTAACATTATTTTCATGTCAGTCATTTTAACGTAATTTAAGAAATTAAATATTGTGTTAATGATAATAACTTAGAAAATAAATGTATAATACGACAAATATAATAAACGTAAATAAATAATTTAAACGTACACGTTCACACGGTATAAAGAAAAGAATCTAAAAGAAATTGATCATATTCATTAAAAATATATTTTTGAAATAAAATCAATTGATTTATAAACAATTTATTTTAATAGTGATACACATGGTAAGAAAAGAAATTTTAATTTTCATTAAATTCTCAATTATCTTAATATTTAAATTTGATTAAAATATTGAATAATTATAAATGAATAATATGTATGAATTTTAATGTTTATTTTAAATAACTGTTCATTAATACTAAATATCGTTATTTGAATTTTTAATAGTGATTTATTTTATAATTATTATTCAAATGCTAAAAATATCAAAAATAATATAAAATTATAATTATTTTATTAATATGTATAAAGTATGTATTAGTTTTTTTAAATTGTATTATCTTTCATAACATTTATAAAAGTACACGTTAATTTTCTTGTTTCATATTTTTATTATCGTCCTTGAAACAGATACCGTTATTTAATTAACCTAAATTACATTTTGGTCAACATATTATATTATTTTAAATATTTATCTTTTACATACATACACACACACGCGCACACACACACACACACACACACACACACACATATATATATATATATATATATATATATATATATATATATATATATATATATATATATATATTAGGTACTAATTTCAGAAAATCAAAAATTGACCAAAAGATGGAAAAGGGAACCGAACAAGACGATATAGAAAATGAAAAATTAGAATTAGAAAGAATGCTTTTAGAAAAAAACGAATTGAATCTTGAAGATATTTATCGTGAAATATCATTAACTGATGATGTACAATGTGGATATTGGATATTAAAAGGACAATTCCTTCAGAAATTTGCAAATAAAAAAACTTTTATATCAATGTACGGAATAATGGGATGTGTTATGGGTGCATGTTATGCTTATTTTAATGGAACAATTACGACTTTAGAAAAACGATTCAAAATATCTAGCAAGACGACTGGCAAGTTTGATTTTCATAATATATTCCTACATATGACCTTAACATCTTAACTAAAAAGATTTAATTGCAACAATGTAAAAATTGAAAAAATAATAATAATTCAATTGTGTACACTTTTGGAGAGTAAAATGTTCAAGTAAAAAGATTATTTGTTTTCTTGTTCATTCGAGATTATTATACGCTCTAATAATTTATAAATCATTTCTTAAACATTGAACTTGTTATCTATTAAAAAAGTTTGTTATTAACAATACCAGAAAATTGATGAATCACTTGTGATAGTACTTTCATTATTACATCGATTTTTTCACTGTATAATAACCACTTTCAAAATATTTTATGTACTTACATTACTAATATGTATATCATATTTATTATTTTTAATATTTATTGATTTTTTCTCTCTAATTATAAAACAATTTCAGGTATTATTACCATTGGTAACGACATAAGTCAATTAATGGTGTCGATGGCTCTTAGTTATTATGCTGGTAAAGGCCATAGACCGCGATGGATATCGTTTGGATTATACACAATTGTATTTTACTGTTTACTAACAGCATTGCCTCAAGTTTTATATGGATCTGGCTCAGATGCTCTGTCTTTAACATTCGAATATGGTTCAGAAAATTTCACAAATACAACAAAGTTTCCATCTGATGTACAAGATAAATTATGTAGTAATGAAACTGATAATGAATGTTTTATGGAGCAAGTTTCTATTGCTCCACAAGTAAGTAATTATTGTGTGATATTAAAAAAAATACTTGATTGTATAGTTAAAAAATCGTTACAAGAATGTCACAATAGTTAAATTTTTATTACAGATTATTCTGTTTGTAGCAAATTTTATATCTGGAATTGGTTCAACACTATATTATACACTTGGTACGTCTTACGTAGACGATAATGTTAAAAAATCTAAAGTACCTGCAGTTATGAGTAAGTGTATTACTCTTGAAAATTCTCTACTCGAATATCGATAGAATATAATAGAAATGATATTCAATTGAAAATAAATATCATAGTACATAAATTTTACTTTGTAGGTTTTTCATATTTCCTACGTTTGTTCGGCCCTGCAGTAGGATATGGCCTTGCCTCATTCTGTTTAAAACTCTACATTTCTCCGAATCTAACACCGAAAATAAATAATTTAGATCAACGATGGATCGGTGCTTGGTGGTTAGGTTGGATCATATTAGCAATAATTTTATCACTATTTGCATTCATAATATCACTATTTCCAAAAACACTACCTCGTGCAGCTGCTCGTAAATATTATAAGAAAGAGAAATTGAAACTTCAAAACGAACAAGACGAATCTGAATTAGAAGTATCATGGGCCGATTTACTATCTACCTTAAAACGTTTAATTATGAATCCAACATTAATGTTTAATACTTTATCTGCTGTTTTCCACATTTTTGGTTATATACCATATTGGATATTTTTACCAAAATACATCGAAATGCAATACAAACAATCAGCAGCCGTTGCTAATTTTGTTACCGGTAGTGTCGGTATGATATTTTCAGCTTTAGGAATCCTTATATCAGGAATAGTTATAACGAAATATAAACCGAAAGCTCGATACCTAGCCGCATGGAATTTTCTTGAAGGTTTTCTATCTGTGATCCTTTTACTAATTTACGTATTCCTCGGATGCGAAGAAAATGACAGAACATTAGAAGAATTATTGAAGACAAAGTATGCAATGAATTTATTTACAATTTAAACATGTGTAAATATATATATTTTTTTAATATGTACTAAGATAAATGTTTGCGTGACATTTCAATCAAATTATTCGAATGTATGTTAGTGTAGTATCTTTTTGTATCATTTTAGTGTAGATGTAGTAAATTCCTGTAGCTCTAATTGTCATTGTGATTATGTCAAATATTCGCCAGTTTGTTCAAACACTGGTCATACATTTATATCTGCGTGCCATGCAGGATGTCGTGATGTGTTTCTTTTTGCTAATGGAACGAAGGTAGTTTCTTATATTATTATTTTTATCATTACGTTTTTCACACTTTGCATTTGTAAAAACCATTAAAACGGTACAAATATTTTATAATAACATATATATATGCTCAAATTATTTCTCCGAAATAAACTGTTTTTTTTTTAATAAAATAACATCAAAAGTTAATGTTTATAATTTCAGATATTTACAAATTGTTCTTGTGTTGCTAATAGTGTAACAAACATTGAAAGTATAGGAAACATAACAAATCTAAATACAACTTTAGAAAATTTAGGAGAATCTGTTGTTCCTGGAGTTTGTCCTGCTAATTGTCAAAATGTATTTTATTTATTTGTAGTTGTGATGTGTTTAATTAAATTATTTGGTTATTCATCTCTCACTGCAAATTTTTTAGTTGGTATCAGGTAATATATTGTTTATTACATAAAGTTAATTAATGAATACATATATATATATATATATATATATAAATATACATTCTTAACTGTTTAGATGTATTGATGAAAAAGATAAAGCAATTTCAATGGGATTTGGATTAATGATAATCAGTTTATGTGCATTCATTCCTTCACCAATATTGTTTGGTTATATTATTGGTAAGTCGTTTTATTTATATCTAATTTTCAAATAACAGTAATAAAATAATCAACAATTAAATGTATATATCATTGATTAAACACTGCCAAAAATTTTAGATCAAACTTGTATAGTGTGGGGTAAAACATGTTCACGAATTGGAAACTGTTGGCTTTACAATGGAAAACAATTACGATACACATTAAACATAACAAGTGCAATATTCGTAACAATCGGTGCATTGTTCGATACAGTTGTGTGGTATTATGTAAAAAATTTGAAAATCTTCGACGAAGAAATTGAACTAACGCCCAAAAACGATACAACATAATTAATTGTATTAAATAAGAATAAAAAAAATATTTAATAAAAGTATAGTTTTTAAAAAGTTTTAATTTCAAACCAAATTGTATGTTATTATATTTTTAATAGATTCAATTTCAAATCCATCAACTTGTCTCTACAAAAAGAATAATAAAATGCTGTCGAAAGAATTCGACTCGTCTCTTCTATTTTTGAGAAGACCGATAAAACGATAGACAAGTTAATACTATGAAAGGTGAATCAACGTATCTGAACACGCGACACATTGATTAAAATACGTATATATGTATGTTCACATTTCATTAATACTTTTATTAATATTTTTTTTAATAATTTACATTTAATTAATTCGTTTGTTAAACGAAATTTTATATATATATATATATATATATATATATATATATATATATATATATAGTTCAAAAAATTTATCCAAAAAAATTATTAAATAAAATTACAATATTATAATAAAATTAAAAAAATAATACTTCCTATAATAATGTTTTAAATTTATTTTTACAATTTAAGTAATTAATATGTAAGATCATTTAACTTTTTAACAAATATTATTTTAAATATTATTTTAACTTTTTAACAAATATTACAAAATATTTCGAAGGACACGAGATAATAAACTATTTAATGCAATTATTACAAAATAAGTTTATTTGTACATAAAACAATAGTTATTCGATATTATTTATACTATTTTTTAACGAATGTTTATATATATAAATTATATATATATATATATATATATATATATATATATATATATATAATATCATCAAACATACCATAAAGAAAATATTCATATATAAAATATTTATATTTATAAATTACTAAGAATTCGTATTTACGTCAATGAATTATTTAATTATAATTGAATAAAGAAAAATAATATAATTAAATTAAATATAATTTTTTAATTTATAATTTTTTAAAAACAAGTATATATATATATATATATACAAAAACACGCACAATGAATAGGATTTTTCTGTACAATCCACTTTCTTTCTTGAAAAAAATCACAATGAATATTGACTATTTACTAGTGATCTACAACAAATACGTCACAATTGTTTGTACTCAATCATTGCAGCCCAAGATTATCCATACAAAGCTGCAAGCTCACCTATTTAAATTAAAAACATTCTACCAAACGTGGATCATAACGGTGAATTTTCAAAAATGTTTATTACCCTTCTATGAAAACTAGTATTTTGAAAAAACTAACCCAATTAGTAAAGCCTTGATAGATCCCCGATTCATCATAGATAATTATAAAAAAGACAACGAACATTTGAACTTTGAGCCAATTCACCTATTAATTTCAAAATCATTATCGAAAGGCACCTAAGCAAAGAAAGTAAATAGTAAGTGATAATCAAACACTAATCAAATCTTGTAAGTGATTTGTTTGTAAAAAATAGTAGATATGTATTTTTCTTCGAATATTTTTTTCTGAAGCGACTAATATATTTCTCCAAATTTAAAATTATAATTAAATTTCATTAAATATACATGTATATAATTATATATATATATTAATGTGGAAAATTTTGTTGTTTCATAATATTATCTTTTACTTAGTTTTCATGATTCAAATTGTAAATAAAACTAAAACGAATTTCAAGTTTCAAACAAATAAATCGCATATTAATTTTAATATCACAGAATTACATACGTAAGAACAATTCTCTTGTTCGATATATATAAATATCACTTTCAGTATGAATTACAGGAACCATCGAAAGAAGTAAATGAGGTTCAAAAAATATTTAGTCATTAAACTATCATTGTATAGAATAAAAGTTGGTCTGTTCAAGAAAAAAATTGAATTAAAAAAATCTTTGTAATTAATATCTCATTTATACTAAATAATTTCTAATAACTATAATATTTTATTAAATAATATAAATGATTTATTGCAATTTTCATTAAATATATTTTAATGAACTAATATGACTTTATAAGCGATTATTTATAAGTGATATTATCATTGAACATTACTGTAGACTATACATACATATATCAGAGACTTAACGTATCTTGTACAAATAAATAATTCACTTCATTTAATTTTTCTATTTAGTCTACATATACTCATTCAATTTATTCCGGACTTTACATTTGTTATAATTGAAAATGAAAAAATATGCTTCGTATGTCAATTATATAAATATTCATTTTTTTAACATATAGTTTATTTAATATTTTAAATTTATATATATTTTTTTTCTGGTGAATTAGACATTGAAATCAGCATATTTTGCAACATCTAGTCATAACAATGAATATACAATTTTATATATATATATATATATATATATATATGTATGTATGTATGTATGTATGTATGTATGTATGTATGTATGTATGTATGTATTATGTAAGTATGTATTATTATATATGTATGAATGTGCGTATCTATGTACTATCTATCTATATATGTATGGGGTCATCCAAATGTAAAGCCTAGATTTGTGTTTTATTAAAAAGAAATTATACACATGTTTCTCTGTATACCACCTGTACACATGTATCTTATTTATTAAATAATTAAATTGTTTTTTATTTATTATTTCATATTTATTTATGTACCAACTATATAGTGGTTTGCACCACCGTCTGTCATATGGAAGAATTTCGTTCAATCCTCGGTCGGAAATAAACAACAAGCGAAGCTTTTTAGCAAACGTGAAGACAACCTGCCCAAAAGAATAAACTCTGAGTAAAAAAAATCACTAATCCGCCTAATCAACATAGTAAGTATGGCCAAGTGCCAATAAATGGTAACACTCAATAAGGATTTCATCTAGCAGTTGGCTGATATAGGTTCATATAATATATATATATATATATTATTTCTATCATATTAACACGTTAACGTCTGAAGATATAAAAATATGGTTTTTGTTGACTGCTCATGAAATGCGGGAGACATATAAGTAGGGTTTATGTACTGTGCATTAAATGCCAGCGACATATAATTATGTGTTGCAATATATTAGTTGCAGTATATTAGAAATTATTATACCTTGCAGAGGTTGATTATCTTTTATAAAAAATATTTAATATTTTAAGTTATAACCATTTTCGTAAAGCGATGCAACATATTCGAA
>CP092097.1:2610000-2727500 GCA_029203775.1 Neoneuromus ignobilis
ATGTATATATATATATATATGTATGTATGTATTTCTAAAAAAATAATAAAAAGGTTATCAATTATGAAATACGAAATTTATAAATAATACGTCTGAAATAAACAATATTTATACAGATATTAAAATATATTATGTTCATTTTTTATATAAATAATCGCAATTGAAGAGGTCAGTGGATTTTAAATTCTCAAGCAATTATAAATATTAATGGAAAAATTCAATTCAATTTTAAATATAATTTGTAAAACCTATTTAACAATATTTAAAGATATATTTTGTTGATATGTATTTTATTATTAATAGATAAACAGGTCATTGCTTTGATTGTTTTTCAGTAACTATAGTATTTATAAAGATATGTATATGACAAAAAGTAATAATTAATTTTAATCATATTATTTGGAATATTTAAAAAAATTATTAATTACACACATTTCTATTCTGCATAGTAAATATTAATTAAATTCATTGAAAATATAACAATTTCTAAAATTCAAAAAAACCTTGTCCCTATCAATCAATCAATATCTTTTTGATATAAAGAGGGTAGCCTTGTTCATTAATCCTTTTTATACAATCAGGGAAGTAATAATAGTTTATATGAAATTAATTAATTATTAATTGATTTAATTAACATCATTTTTCTTAAGGTACAAAAGATGAATATATTTCAATAAGAATAATTAATCTATTCAATAATATATTGAAAATATTTATTTATATAAGTAATTTATAGAGAATAAAATACGATTTATGGATATTTTTATACAAGTGGTTCATTCAATGCTCAGTAACTAAATTAAATGAGTGTTGAAAGTTAATTCTATGCATGGATGTAATTCAATCGACCTACAAAGAACTAAATAATACAAATAAAGAAATGTGCAATATATATATATATATATATATATATATATATATATATATATTTATTTATATTTATTGAACGAAGTATCACAATACAATATTTATCAATTAGTGCAGAATTTGTAATATATTGCTATGGTGAATGCGGTGTTATCGTAGGTTATACTAAATAACTATAAATACTGTTCTGATTTCTTATCATATTTAATAAAAAAAACTTACTGGAAGCACTTAATTGCGACTATTCTTTAGTTTTTATGTTTATTATAATTACTCTCAGCAACAAATATTAATAAATAATAATTGAATGGAAACATCTCTTCCATTTAAAAGTAATTACAGTTAGTATATTCTTTATATAATAATTAATAACTTAATCTTTTATTAGAAATTAATTTAAAATTTCGTTAAGATGTAAATATTTTTATAATAGAAACTATTTTTAAATATTTTAACTGAAATTTACTATAAACATTTTTTTTTCTTTCTTGTCTTGTACACATTACTACATTTTGCTATTTTTATAAAGTCTTTGTATTTTTTGTCACTCATAATGACTAATAGTGAGTATATATATATATATATATATATATATATATATATATATATAATTAATTTTTCTAGAAAGTAAATTATTTAGAATATATCATTAACAATTTAAAAGATATGTAATGTTCAATTATTATCATTAAATGTTTATCAAATTTCTATTAATAAATTGACCTACCTTTATATATTTTTATTACATAAAATGATACAATTTGTTAATAATTTCTTTTAATTAAAATATTTTATTGATATATTCGTTTTTATCTTAAATCCTATAATAAATTAATTTTTATCAAAAAGATAAATTTATATAAAACGAACATATTTTTTATTTATTTAATTAATAAAATAATGAGTCAAACATATATATATATATATATATATATATATATATATATATATATATATATATATATATATATATATAATATGTACTGATCAAAGAGCAAATAAATTAAATATATAATATTTAATTTCTCCTTCATATATCATTAATCGAAATTAAATTCTTGACCGTGAATATTCTTTCTACATTTAACTTTTTTTATTTAACTCATGAAAATAAAAAAAATATATAATATTAAATTATTTTTTTTATAAAATATTGATTAATAAATTATCTTTAATCAAATTGTGAAAATACAGTACAATATTTATCTTTATTTAATATATTTTATATAACACACTGAATTTCATAAAACATGTTATTAATTTTTTAATCACTGCAAAACATTTAACAAAATCTAATAAATTAATTTCCAAATTCGATCTGAAGATATTGTCTCAAATCAGTTATCACATTTTAATTTAAGGACGTTTTTTTAAGCAATTTTTATTTTTTGTCAATTTATTATTGTGAACCTTTCTTTCAATATTTTACTTATATATATATATATATATATATATATATATATATATATATATATATATATATATGTGCTATATCTTTTACAACAAATACAAATACAACAACATACTTTTGAAACCGGTCATAAAATCATAGACAGCACGTCGACCTAATGAACAATGGTACATAAATTTTTAAGTGGACTTGTAAATAAGATTGGCTTTTATTTACAAATAAAAGTTTTATTTATTATAATTAAGATTTAAAATAATTTAAATAGCTATATATATATATATATATATATATATATATATATATATATATATATATATATATATATACAGATTCATTGAATCGAACATATAATCTTTATAAAAATGATTAATATATAAATACGTCAATAAATCAGTTACATTTTTTATCCTACAAGGTTGAAGAAAAATGTTATATCTTGACATTATATCAAATATCTATATATTATCTCATATTACTAGATATTGGAGAAGCCAAAACTTGTAATAGAAAATGAAATGATTTATAACATAAATTCTACTATTATAATACTATTAATTTAATGATTTTATGCATATTAATTCTCTAATAATATTTAAAAGCATATAGAACGTATAATGAATTTATTTCTTACTCAAATTATTTAATGTTCGTTATGAAATAATAAGTATTTTAAGTTAAAGCTAAAACATAAAATATTAATTTTTTAAAACATTCAAAATCAAAATATTAAAATAGATCCATAACAACATAATGTTTTTATAGAAAATTGAATTATTTTTCTATTGAAAAATCTCATTATTTCTTTCCAATTGTCTATATATACACAAATAAAATAAAATTGTTGATGTGCAGAATGTGACCAATTTTAATAAATATTTATTCATAGTAATATCATTTATATCGCTTCACTAGACAATATATGTAAATAAATGAAATATTTACAAAATATTAGAAATTATAATGTTCTGTAAGTTCGAACAAAGACTAGTTTATGAAATACGTCTGTTCAAATGACAATGATATTTTTATTTTTAAATAAAATATAAAGTCAAGATATAATATTTCAATAACAAATACATATTTACATAAATATTTTATTATTGTTTTTATCATTTTTTGTGAAACGATATGGGAGATTTTTTTAAAAAATAAAATACATATTCACTAAATATTTTATTGTAATTGTTTTGTAAAATTTATATTCTATCATTATAAAAAAAATAATCGTATTAAAATAATTAGTATTGATTTAAATCAATATTACTATATATATATATATATATATATATATATATATATATATATATATATATATATAAACAGTTACAATTATAACATTACACTAGAAATATACAAATATTCAATAATATATAATACAAATAATCTATCTTAAATAATTCAAATTAATACAACAAAATTATTTTCCAATTAATTATTAGTAATTGAACATTGGACTATTGCTCTAATGTTCAAATACATTGCTTACTTGCAATGATTATCATAAATGCTTATACATAACACAATAATTTTATATTTTAATCATCATTCTTACTGAAGTCATAGATGAATTAAGCAAAAATATACCACAAAATGTTTAAAGTACAATTTCATAAATAATTACTAAACAGTATTTCAAGCAATACTGATAATTCTTTAATAATAGTCACTTTTTCCTTTTGCAATATATTTCACATTGATTTTGTAAAGCAAATCTAAAAATTTAATTTATATATTTAAATATTATCAAATTAATTTTAAACATATACATGTAAACATTTTTTTTACTGCAGGTATATATATATATATATATATAATCAATTGAACTTTCAATACTTTAAATAAATTTATCTTTATTATAATTTATAATTGAAAATGAACAAATAATAAATATTTATTATTAACCCTTAGTGGTCTAATTTATTATTAAATATATCTTATTATTATTTTCATTTTTGTATTTAATATTAGACTTTCTAACTTTCCAAATATGAACACTTATTATATATATATATATATATATATATATATATATATATATATATATATATTCCTGAATATTTGAATATACAAATCACATTCTTTTTATTTTATAAGTGTCTTATTTACTTTTTGATGTCAAGGTCTATGAAATCGTAGAAACTCAATTGAAATGAAGGTCTTTTTATCAAAGTGGATAAGTAAATTTTTCATATAGAACAAATTGATTGTTGAACACTGAATCCAACCCACGTGAATTGATATACATGATTAATAAAACGGTATACTATAAGCACTGTTTAAATCGATTTAATTGTTATTCACCATAAATTAAATATAACCAATCAAGTATAAAATATGTTCTAAACAATAACTAAAATTTCTTAAAAATATCAACTTATATTTTATTATCATAAATCTGTACAAAATGTCAATCTATATACTGAATTTAATATAACATCTTGACGGAATTGCATTTTCTTCGTAAAAAAAGTTAATTACAATGACGAGTGAAAAATAAACTAGATTCATATAATTCAAAGAAGTAAATATCAATTTGAATCTTTGAATGGAAATTTATTCAAAAAACTTATATATTTTCATATGAATAAACAATATCGTTTAATGATATGTTATATTTATTGACATATACTGTCACAAATTTGTCATATTTTACTCAAGTTGCAAAATACAATTTTGAATTGTAGTTCAAAGAAAATCATCGAGTTTTTACGTAATTTTTACAGCTGTCAAGTATTTCTAAGAAACACTTTATTATTCACTGCATTGTACGCTATTCATAAAAAATGATTAATAAATAAATTAAACAGACATCTAGTCAAATTACCTTATCAATTTTTTATTCGAATCATATACTACTTAATTCTATCAAAACTCATCGTAATTAAATTAATTTCATGAAATAAAACATTACTAAATTAATAATAATTATTTTATTCATTTAATTTTTTAAGTTACTTCAAACGTCTAATTAACAAATGATAACAAACATAGATATCCTGTATAATATATAATATTTGCTATTCTTAGACCATTGAATATAGTACTGTTTCAATAATTGCATATAATTCAATGCAAAATATGTCACAACTATTCAGCACTTGGCAAAGTTCTACATCTTGTGCAATTTTAAAAATAATAAATACTATTTTATATCTTATGTTCGTTCATTCATTTATTTAATAAATATTAACATATATTAATCTATTAAAAAGAAATATTTTCTTTGATTTATATAATATGATACATATTTAATGAATATTTTCAACCTAGATAGAAATATACTTTTTTATTTATTTATAATATCTGTTTTTACTTTATAAATTATTATTATTTAAATAAACATTTTATAATATTCGACTTTAAACAGTTTCAAATTAAATCCTCATACATACTACAAAATTTCATATATATTACATTTTTATCGTACATTTTTTAATGTTTTTTTTTCATTTTAAATCTATTAAAAATATTTGTACTGAACGAAAATATTGTGATAAAAAAATGTTCACAAATTATATACACCCTCTCTCTCTCTCTCTCTATATATATATATATATATATATATATATATATATATATATATATATATATATATATATTTATATATATATATATGTACACACCCATATACACACTCACACATGTGATAATAATAAATGTATTTTATTATTTTGCAGGTTATATTAAATTATCTTTGAGAACTCCATTTGGAAAAAAATAACTCTTGAAGATTAAATTACTATCAGTTTTTTTCAATTCGAAGTTGTTTAGTGATTGTGATCATTGTGCTTCTCTTGTGTATTGATTACGTCAATGGTTTTTGATTTCTGACCAAGGATTATTCGATCAAGGTTAGCAGAATATATATATATATATATATATATATATCACAAATCTATAATTACTACTATATTGACATTAATATTCTTGTCACTCATTGATGTTATACATATAGATGAAAAATAAGAAAATTTACATTTAACAATTTTATCCACATCAAAATGCTAGTTATTTCTTATTTAATTTTCATATTTATCTATTCCACTTTTTATAAATAACCAAAAATGGTTAAAAAGTATATTTATCGAAAATTAGATATAATTTTTAACTATGATATGTATACATGTTTATAAATAATGTACTATAAATAATAATTAAATATCTATTAACTTAAGAGAAGTAACGTATTACTGTGTTGAAATAAAATGGAAATAGGCCAACATTAGTAATATATAATTAATCGAAATTAATTATGTACAAAATAATAAAACTTTCAAACATTTATATATATATATATATATATATATATATATATATAAATGTTTGAAATAAAACAATTTGTATCAAATTTGTATTTTCTCAAACGTATTTACTTATTATATTAAAATTACTATTATAAATATTTTCATGGCATTATCCAAAAACTATAAATATTTTTCATTATACATGTTTGATCAACCCTTGTTATTTATTATTGTTCTACATCTACGTGACATTTGCTGTGCTAAATTATTCAAAATGATCACAAGAAATGAATCATGAATGTTCTTTATTCGTTCTTTTTTCTTTTGAAATTATTATCAGACTATTTTTCCTTACCTGTAGTTTTATTGTAAAATAGGTATTCTATTTGAGATTAATATTTTTCCATTGATTTGTAAACAAAACTAACAAGTATTAGTGATTAATATTTCCATTTTTATTTCTCTATTATAAATATTTATTTAATTCAATTTGGAAAAAATACCAACAAAATATTATTAAGATTTGATACAGTATTAACTATTATTAATATTTATTTAAAAAATTGACCAATTAAGGACTATTTACATGAACAAAAAAATGATCTTTCAATGACCATTACTCATAATTAGATATAATGTCAATTATTTGACATAAAATTGCTTTCTAACAAGAGAAATCAAAAACGATATTTTTTAGTGATCATAAAACGAGAAAGTATTGTGTACGTCCGTATAAATGTTTCTTATTAACAATATTGTATAATAAATAGGTCATTTATTCGAAGGTTAATACTGCTTTTACTTACTGCAGTATAAGTGCAGAACGACATTAATAATTATATATATATATATATATATATATATATATATATATATATATATATATATATATATAAAATTAAACCTATTCAAAAGTTCAACAGAAATATAAACCAGTTTTGAAGTAGATCACACTCAATTTTTGATATAAGAAAAGAAATATGATAGATGTGAGAAATTTATATTTATATATAATTAGTAATAAATGAAAATTTAAAAAAAATATTATTGTAAAATAGATAACTTTTTAAATATTAAAATTTAAATTTCTTTTGAATATCTTTTACTTACTTTGTGTTCAAGAAAAAGTTTTAATTTTATTAATAATTGAATATGCAAATATGTCCACAATGAACAAATTTTAAGAATTAAACAAAATATTTCAAGAGTTACATTAATAAAAATAATGATTGATTATTTAAAAATGATTATAGTAATCTATTTCTGTTATATTGAAAATTAATATTAATAAATATTTAATATTATGAATATAAACTTGTGTAAATAATTAATTCCATAATATAAAAAATAAACAATTTATTTATTTAATTCACTTGATAGTTAATAATAATTGATCGTATATGAATAGAAAAACCTAACTGGTTTCTTTCATACTTAAAACCAATCTCACGTTGACTACAATAAATTTAGCACTTCTTTCAAACGTTATCAATTTCCGTGTCAACAATGTCATGTTCAAAGAAAAACATCTCTAAGAAAGTATATACGAAACTATTGACAGTGTCACTGCTGAAGATAAATATTGAAAATAAATATTAAAAATTGTTTTGCTAACAGATATTGAAGTTCTTTAATTGCATTGACGTAATGTTTATTTATTGAATATTTTTCTTGTAATATATTCCAATTTGGAATTAACTTTAATAGGAAATAATGACTCAATAGAAATTTTATAAGTTATCATATTCGATACAATTTCAATAATCTTTTACTTGGATGTATTGAAATTTTTAATGCGCATACACTGACCTGTGTAAGTCATCGACATATGGGTAACATAAGCAATTTATTGATATAATTCAGTGAAGTCGTTAAATTAAAAATATATATATATATTTAATTGATAATAAATATAATATTCATTATATTTATTTTCAATTATTTTTTTTTTAATTTAACGATTTTATTGAATTATATCAATAAATTGCTTATGTTATCCATATGGCGATGACTTATTTGAGTCAGTGTATATCATTTCATAGCTTGAATAGAATTTAAATAATATATTAATATTATTTCGTCAATAAACTCGGCAAATATATAATTCATTAAGTAAATAATTTGAATAAATATTATATATATATATATATATATATATATATATATATATTATTTATTTAAATGAATAAAATTTAAAAATGTAATAAAATACATAATAAATTGGATAAAAATAAGTAAAAATATTATCAAAAAATAATATTTCTACTTTTTATGCAATTATAGTTTATTCTATAATCTATATCAGATAGTTTATTCTATATTGTCGATTTTTTCAAAAAAAGTGATATTTTATTTCAAACACCTTTATCAAGTATATAATTAAAAAATACGAGTTTTTAAAAAAATATCAAACTTTGTATTTTATATTTGAAGTACATTTAAAAACGTACAAAAAAGTTTTAGTTCTACAAAGAAAAGCTTTTAATATTAAAATTATAAATAAGTATACTGATAAACATACTCATTACTGATACAGGAATATATTTAAGAGATTAATTTAATTCCTGATTGATATATTAATCTTGTAATTTTAATATTTTAATTTTCACATAAAAAAATTAAACATATATATATATATATATATATATATATATATATATATATATATATATACATACATTTCTCTGAATTATATATTTAATGCAAAAACTAATTTATATAAGGTGTAGTTATTTATAAAATAAATTTTCTAGAATTATTTTAAATGTTATACTATTGCAAAATATATTCCCATTAAAAAAAACATTGGGATTTACGAAACACAATCGACATATTTCTCGGAAACGAATTTCTATCTACCAGTTTTCCATGACAAACAAGTACACACCATTTTGTTTACTCAAAAATGTCAAACATAAAATTACTTTCACTGACATATTGTTTCGTCGAATACATAATTATATCAAATATCAAGTGAATGATATTAATCTCAATCTTATTCAATTAAAACATTTACTTATAGTACTTCCGTAAGTGAAATGAACTTATTCCATCGCTCCAAACTAATATTTACGGTAAACCTTAAGATCGATGAAGCGGAAACATGTACACACTTGAACTAAATTGACTTTAGCCACGGTTTTACCTTATGGAGTATTAAGTTACTTTACATGTTTGTATATTCAAATTTTGTTTGACATCAATGACACGGAAATATTTTATCAAATTTTATTCGATACAGTTATTCACCGAGCGAGAACATGTAAAATTATAGTGTAAAAAATTATTAATTTAATTTTCAAATATCACAAGTTTGTATTTGTAATTATTTTTATTTGTTTATAATTGGCACAGAATTAACATTGCGCTCTTGTTAAAAAAAAACTTAAATAATCAAACAGTAAATCTAAATTAATCAAAAAGTATAAAATTAATTTTAATAAACTATATAAAATATATCAACAAAAATCGATAATTTTAAGTCATTTTTTGAAACATCGTAAAGAAATCAAAAAATATATAAAATATAGTATTCAGTTACATCGTATGAAATAGATATACGATCGATCAATTATTTAAATAACATAAATATATATATATATATATATATATATATATATATATATATATATATATATGAGTGTGTGTGTGTGTGTGTAAAGAATTAATTATTATTAACATTTTGAAACGAGTATGAAATTATAATTCAATTGCAATATTTATACACACACAACTGTATTTATATTTATATGCATGTGTAAAAAACGGCAGTAATTAGCGGTAAATATTATAAAAAGTGGCAATAGGATTACAATATTATAATTAATCATAAAAAAATTTAAAGATTAAACGTGCAGTTAATTGATAACCATGTGATCATTCCGACATATTTTTACACATATGTTGTGTTTTTTTTACAATTTATTGTGTACTTTTATTACATTTTCGAATGATTTTTATAAACCGGATTCAGACTGATTGCTGCAGGCGAAACATATTTATTTGTAACCCCGTTAGTTGTAATTGGACAAAAGTGCAACTATAGTTTTAGTCGATGCAAATCTTACAATTGTACCTGTGGCGAATGTGAACTTTTCTCTGTGATAGTTTGTTGACCTTTTATCTCAGTGATTTAGCTAACATAGATCTTTTTCCAGGTATAATAACCGAACCCCATTGGCCCTTGTATACGATTTAAACAATTATAATCGTTATTGTGAATTTAATAAATATTATACTTTGATAATGAAAAGAGTCCAATATGATATTTCTTTTTATTTATTCAAATGGTATCTTTGTATCTAGTATATTAACTCAGTTTTATTTAAATATTTTGTTCAATATTTACAAGTTTAATTAAAAATTAATTTTCCGATTAATTTTTAAATGTTTATATATTTATTTATCATTTTATCATATATTAAATATTTAAATTTAAACTTGTAATCTCTGCTAAATTCAAGCTTGAAAAATTAATAATATTTTTTATTAATAATATTTTATTTTATTTTTTAAAAAAAAACAGTTTCTTCAAATAAAACATGTTTAATCTATTTAATATTTTTGATATGCTAGTATCTATTTGATAATTTAAATAATATTTTTTTAAGATGTTATATCCAATATTTCTTTTAACAGAAAAAAAGGTTCACTGAATGAGTCATTCGAACATTTTTAAAAATGTTATGTATCCTATATTTGTCGGTTTGCAATATAATAGCTGTATAATTCCTAATTACAGCAAATTGTACTTCTAAATAAGACTATCACTTCTAACTGACATTTATTTTTTTAATTTATAAACAACCATGTACGGAATTGTTACTCATTTTTTTACATAATTGTAATGTTTTATTCTACTTGTATAAAAGTAAAATTGTTTTTTTTTTGTACTACCTAATTAGAAAAATATATGAATTGTTAATTTCATATTGAAATGTTATTAACAATTAAATAGTATTATTGAAATTTTCATTCCGTAATATATATATATATATATATATATATATATATATATATATATATACATTAAAAAAATATTATTTTACATATTATAAATTGAATTAAAAATTTTTTTTTTTGAAGGCATTTATTTAAATTTTTTCCAGAAATATTAGGTCTTTAGTTACATTCGTATTTTGTACTATTTTTCAATATATAATCTTACTTATAACATAAAAAACAATTAATAAATATGAACTAAATTAATTTATTTCGTTTGTCCTTAACGAATGTTTTCGAAAAAATGATATTCAATACAGTTTATTTTATAGCTGATAATCATAAACATTTACAATGTGTTATAGGTTAATGACTTATTTCCTAATTGTTAAATAGTGTCCTTTTGCCTTAGTGTCTAGTCATAGTCGATTTAACTTGACAAATTCGTTGTCTAAAATCTCTCCTTAAATTCTATGCTTCCTGATTACTACGCAATTTAAGTTTACAAACCAATGTTACTAAATTGCATCACTAATCAAGTGCTTCCCACTGCATTCATTTGTCATTTATTTTAGCTTGTCATTTCTAGCAAATCTCTTTTTATTATCGTCAGTGATATCTTACTTTTACTCTCAATATACTCCTATTTATATATTTCATTTATAACAGTTTTGAACAGTGTAAAAATGATATGTTTTTTTCTATAAAGTTTTGATATTTATTCTAAAAATTTAAAACCATCCATCATATTAATTACTTGTACATCATCATCTATAATATTCCTATTATTCTATACATAAAATGATTTCAGTGTTAAAAGCTCTTTCAGTTTGAAATACTATGAATGGTTAATACTGTTGACTCGAATAAAATAGTCTACTTTTTACAGAGAAATAAAAAATGAATTACTAAAAAAAAATTGTTAGAAATGTAGAATATAAAAAATATTTATAAAATTCTTATCAACTGATAATAATAGACATATTTTTAATATGATTTTGAAATGAGTGCAACTCATTACTATTATTAGAATAATTATTGATATCGTAATAAATATGATCTAATTAATACAGTGAGAAATTTCATTATATTAAAAAACAAATAAATAATGGTTTTATTGAAATTAATATCATTTAACGATAAAAAGAACATAACATTAATTAACACGTAACAAAATAAATAAGTCCGAATAGAAGTGGATTTTTTTTATTATATTTATAAATAAAACCAATAATGCATTACAATTTTGTTTGTTTTAGTATTATTTTGTAAACATAGTTTAAAATGTTTATAAATAATCATTCACTTAATGCCTGTAAAATGGCTTGCTTGTTTTTCATAATTACTAATCTTATTCTTTAAATAAACTTAATTTTTAAAGTGAAGATATACGTCGACCATTAAGATAATTATTTTCTTAATAAAAGTCGACATGTTATAATACTGAATTCAATATAAGACACTTATTAGGATTATAAATCAAACCATTTCACATGAAGTTGTTTATTTCGTTAGGTTTGGTTCTGCTTACAACGCAACATTGTAAATATTCATTTTAATCGTACACAATGTATCATATCATTGATTTAATAGGGAAATCGACGTTTTAAATCAATAAATATCTATTGCAAATTCGCAACAATGTATGCAGATAGTGATGTGAAGCCTTGGCCAATATTCTATGGTCCTCTAACACGTAACTTGTTGTTCAGGTGTAATACGTTATGTTTTCATTGCGCATATGCTATGCCCATTTATCAATGGTACCGTTGCACAAAAGCGCAGACGCGAATGACCATGGCCAATGCGGACCACTGACCATTTTCTTAAACATTTACATTAGACCTTGTGGTCTCATAAAGATAGCATACAACGTGCTCGGTTATTGCGGAAGTCCTGTATTATGATGACATGACCACGACCACCAGTGTCCAATTGACACTTAACGCGCTGTTTGTATCACTGTTATTAATATAAACGCACCGTTTTGCTTTCTTGCATCGCTAACCTATATACGGTTCATGTGCACTGATTAAATTATATTTATAGATCGCTTTCTCTGTAATAACATTATCATCCTTAACGAAATTTATTTTCCTTGTCCGAAAATTATGAAAAATTAACATATTAACTCTTTTCATTCAATCGACCTGAACTCATCGTTGTATTTAATAATCTATTATCTATCCAAGGATTTATCTTAATTATTTCAATTATATATCAGTTCAATTTGCATTAATTAATAATTGATATATTTTCTATGAAATAAAATAATTCGACAAATCTACAAAAATAAATAAATAACGTAACTACCTATTGAATTAATACAGTTCGATCTATTAAACAAATCTATCTGACTATATTTATAGAAAATATTAAATTTCAATTTTTCCAATCATTGGCAAACAACTGTTAGTAAGAGTATCTGTTTGCGACCTTAAATAACGAAAAACACAGTGTGGCCTGGCAAATGTTTATTTGAAAATAATTGACCTTGTGGAACAATTGGCAAGGTCGTATTTCAACCAATGTACTTATTTTAATGATATTATTCTCGGCATGATTGTAATTATTTCAGATGTATGGTTCGAAACAAATACACACTAATCGTTTTTCTTAAATTATTTTGTAATCACCAGTGTTATGTATGAGATTAGCATATGTGTAGTAATTGGAAATCATTACAAACAATGGTTATAATGAACTGAATATATTAATACATTTAACACTTCTTTTTAAAACTAAGTGTTGTCATATGATTTCATTTAAAATTTGCAAGTTGATTATATTTGACTATGAAATGAAACTATAATAAAATAATATCTTATTGAAAATAGTAAATAATTTATTTCATGTGAATATCAAATGATACAAATAAAATATTATAAAGAAAATTAAATATACTCTATTATGCAATTTATTTCCAAATTATTTTAATACTTATGTATGTCAGTGAAAAAACGACAGTTTACATTATTTTTACCAGTAATTTTTATTCGAACCCAAAATTCATTTTAATAAAATAAAATAATGATTTAATCGAATATAATTTCTAAAAGTAATTTATATTAAAATAAAAACAAAGCCATTAAACATATATATTTATTAAATACAATACCATTTCTTTAATAAACTTTAACAAATATAAAAACTACTAAATAAAAGATTTATAGCAACTATCAAATATAAAACTGAGCTTTAAATTTTATAGTAATTTAAAAACACTTATCTAAATCTATCTCACTAACTTATGTATATATATAATATTCAACACATGTTTACTCACTTAATTGTAAGCTTAGTAAATTGACTTTGTTATTATAAAATAATTAAAGATATGACTATTTTTAGAAATTTCTCTATTATTCAAGTCTATTTTTCATTTTTTAAGATTTGTTTTGTTCTATTTAATTAATAATCATATTTTTAAAATATAATAAAACGATGATTTTTTAATTTTAAAATTAAAATCATATGAATAACATGAAAATATGCCTTGTTAAAAATATTAATTAAAATATTTATATATTTTATTATATGTACAAATAGAGTAGAGGAAGTAAATAATAATAATTTATGCATATAAAAAACAACACTCCTCACTGATATGAAAAAAAAATGATAACTTTTTTGTTTTTATTAGATTAACCATATATCGACGATAGTGGTTAAATAATAACAACAATAACGTCATATGGGAACATCATGTGACTAAATGATAATTATTTGCGGTTAAAATTAATCTTATTGGATTTTTTATTATTGACTTTAATTGTTATTGTATAGTATACACCAATTTTATATAAATAATTTTAATAGATTATACGAATAAATCATTCTCCAACATCATATCTTTTATAAATTTTACAAAAATTTACAGTAAGCATAACGATAGATAATTATTGTATGATTATTTTGATAGGAATGGCATGTCGACTTTATAGAAATATTTACATTTGATGTCAAAAAATTCTATTATTTATTGTATGATCTTTATTTATTTAATGTTAAAAAGTACAAATCACGTTGCGATCTAATCCGGTATAATTCCATATTTGTTTAACTGTTCTCAATCAGTAAATAATGTAATATAACGAGTTCCGTACTTGGATATACACGTTTTTATTTCAAATATCAATTCCCTTATATGTCAGATTATTCCAGTCTACATTACTAATCTTTACAGAGTTCACGCCTTACTGATTCAGTATAAACTGTTGAGTATAAAAATTGCATTACTAGAAAATATTTTAATAAAATTATTTTGTTCAAATATTGATATTAATTTAATAATAATTAAAAATATCTAGAATCATAAAATGACTGATGCAAGAAATATTTTCGTTTAATACGAGATTGTCTTTATTTTACATATAATTAAAATTTAAAAACAAAATAAATAATAAAAAAATGACAAGAAGAAAGTTACTTTTAACACAAATGAACTATTCACTCGAACAACTCAACATTTAATAGATCTGTGTTTAGTACATTTAACATTTTTATAAAATCTTGTGATGTTGAGTGAATGATTCATTTGTGTTAATGTCAATTTGTCACAGTATTGAAACGAACAGTGATCAAAATAATCATTTTACTTGAAAAAGATAACAAATTTTCATACAACGATAACATAGTTCGAATTCGCCAGTTCATTAAGTCATCATTTTAATAAAACAGTAAAACATTCAAGTTCTTATTACAAACTATATTTATTTTCTAATGAACCTATTAATCATTATTGAAAAAATCATACCTGGCAATGTTTAACTACACATAACGTTAAACTTTATAGCACATATTTTATTTCGATCGATACACAAATTGGCAAACAGTACTGTATTTGAAATTCCTGCTATTGATTTTTCCTGCTATTGACAGAACACTGCATAATATAATCTTCATATGTAAACTACTTACATGTGTTTAGCAAAAAGTTAAAAATAAAATTGTTTACGGTAGGTCATGGTCGTTAAGGTCGCGTTACCTTTACTTTTCAAGGCCTCAGAGTATCGTGGTGACTTGCGTGCTGAATTAAACAAATCGTCAACGGTTCAATTGTGTTGTGATCAATAACCTCTTTAGTTCAGTTGAAATGTGTATTTTATTTGGTAAACGCGTACTAAATTATTAAACCAGTTCAATGTTCAGTATTCGAACTATTTATTTAATTACTGTCAATGACCTGTCGTACACAAATGCATTCTGTACTTTTCATTTTCATGGACAGTTCCATGGGTTCACAATATTGGTGTCGTGAGTGATCATTTAAATAAATGATTAAAAATAATCATTATTTGTGTACACGTTTTATTTTGTTTACTAACACTATACAATGTATACAAGATTACTAATACTGTTCATATAGTTATTATTACTGTTCCATAAATAGGTAAATTCCACGTTATATTTGCAATCGATTTTTAATCATCACACTATGTTCGCATTCGAATAAGCCGGGCTATATACATATTATTATCTTGTTCTTTAATTACTTTATTTACAATACACACACACACACAAATATAAATATAATATGTGTGTTTGTTAAAATTGTTCAACCATTATTAAAAATAAATATGATTATTTCATTTCAGGAATATCAGAGACATTAATATTCCATAACAAGTTATAATTTATAGATTTTTTATGGACTTTTTTTACTATTAAAAATTCAAATAATATGTTGTCAGCTCTATTTTACATATTTTTTAATACAAACATAAATTATAACTAATATTCAGTTCAGTAAATAGTTATAAATAAACGTGTTATTTATTGTTTACCTTCAAAGTGCAATTAGCATTTAAATAATCTTTTTTATGCTTCATAAATTGCTTATATAATTTAGAACTTGAATGTAACCAATTCATTGTTCAAAGTATATTTTCAAATGTATTTTTTATTATTTTCATTTGAAATATTTTTTTCTATATAGAAGATAATCAATTAAAAATTATTATATATTGTTTTTTAAAACCAAGTAAATTTTAATGTAAATAAAGTAGAATATTTAAATTTTATTTTTTAAAAGTTCACTTATTAACTACACCTCTAATAATAATGTCCAGAAAAAATACTTTTCATTGTTTACATATTTATTTAAAAAGATGTACGTGTACTTTTCAAAGATTGTTATTACACTAACAGACAATACTGAATATACTATACATCACTAATTATACAAAATTCATTATTAATTTAATTGATGTTATTGAATGTAATCAATTTTCGATTCAGTTCGATTGAATCCTCTACTAAAAATTTACCATAAACAATCAAAAATATCTAGCACGTTGTAATTTACATCCATTTAAGAAATATAAATTTTTGACGATAATTCGTCGAATATAAAATTACAAATTTCGTCAAGTAGTCTTAAAACAATAATTGGTCGTGTGGCGAAATTTTGTTCATACAACGTAGGTTTTTGATACAAGTGCCAACATTTTCATGGTAATAAGACAGGACCACGTATATTTAAGTAACAAACGTCGTGATAATCGTTTCAAAGCTATAATTGTACCACATTTCAAATACATGTGTAGGTCCAATGTGAATAGCCTTAGTACCAACATTTCATACTTAACAGTTATGAATCTTACACGTTTCAATAATGGATCGTAACGTGTTGGTAAATACTTAATAATGTTAAATTAATGTCATTGCCGTATTCACCGTCTTCAGCATGCAAATTAATAATTTTCACGTACGTATAATAAAGTTATTATAGTAACATTTTGTCCTTCGTGTTCCTTAATTACAAGAATGCGTATTCTATTATATGACACAATAAATTTACTATAAGATAATCTTTTTTTAAAATTATCATTCAAGAAAGCATCAGCTCACTGCATATATAAACATATTTTAAAACAATTACAGAAAATAATTGATTTAACTATTTGAATTAATTTTAAATTTTCTGAAACTTATTCAATTATTTCTCAAATTATCTTCATAATGCAACATTCATTACATACATCTAACAATATCATTACAAACATAGTTACTTTTTAGTATAAATATAATTTATTCATTTCAAAATAAATAAAACATGTTTTTCTTATCGAAATATAATAAGTAAAGAAATAAATCTTGTTACTAATTCTGATACGTTATCAATATTTGAAAATAAATTATATATTTGTATTAAAAATTTACTTAAGTACTTGCTTTTTAAGTCTCTCTATATTATACTGCAATTAATATTAAAATTAAAATCCATTTCTCTACAAAATAAATATTTCGAATCGACCGATCTACGTTTGAAGAATAAAATGTTTCAATACTCAAAGACCACACTCGCACATCAGTTGATGTAAGGCAATTAGACAATCATGATTAAAAATCAACAATAAATGCTCTGCATATCCTGTTCACGATTTGTATAACTGGGTTATGATTACATTCTTAGTTCGCTAGCCCCCGTTCTTGGTCATTCATGAATCCACTCTTTATTATCTCTCAAGGTGAGCCAAGACAATATGTGCATTGACATACCACTTACCTATGGACTTTTATCACACAGTCCATATACTTGTTCGATATTGATTCAATTTACTTATAAAATATTTATATTTTACGATTTATCCTTACTATTTGTCATCTGTTAATTATGTGCTCTAATTCCATTTAGAAAACAAAATTTCTTTCAAAAATATAATTCGTTAACGGTACGGATAATTTCGAGTACTTGAAAGCCTTTACTATTAAAATTTATTTTCAAATAACCTTAATAAAACAAAATGAACAACTGGTAAAATCCTTGAGTCAATTTTACTTTTTAACTTTCAAAACAAACATTGCTGAAGTATTGAAATTGTCACTTGTACGATGAATCATTTTCAGATGTACTTCGAATATTCAAGATAGCACAATTGAATTCAACATTGAAGTTAATATTATATATATTTAAACATACAAAAAGTAATTTATTGTTCTAATTATCTACTTCTTTCTAGGTCTTCGCCAGTTTCTATAAATCTATTTCAATTATATTTGAAGCAGCTAAGTCATTTACTTTCATATTAATTGAAAAAGATATTTTTTTGAACACTCATTGATTCATCGTAAGTCCACTGTGATTATTACGTTTTTTAAAAAACAATTTAATATAATTAACTAAACAAATATCAAATAAATATTTTATACGATATAAACCATCATAAAAGTATTATCTAGAAAAATACTTTAATTTAATTCTGTTCATTTTGTAATTGAAATGAAATTCTAATATTACAAAGCATTCGTTTGTAAGTTAATGGAACAAAATAAAGTCGTTATTAAATGAAATTAATTAATTATTATATTACAAGTGATTCGAAATTTTTGTAGTAGTTTCTATTGATTTAATTTATTTCAAAAAATTTAAATTTACAAGTACATTTTTATATTATCTATTATTACCAGCAATTATTTTTTTAATAATCAGTAAAAATGACTAAATATTTATTAATTACAATAGTTATTACATAATACATTATTGGATTTATATAAATTTTTATGCAAAAAATAATAAAAGCATATTACTCAACAAAAATACATAAACTATGAAGATGAACTGAAAACACATTTATGTATTAGACTTTTTCGTAACAATTTAAAATATTTTACTGTGTGGCCAAATATCAAGTATATTTTTGTAAACTACACGTTGCCAGCAATGAGTTTCAGAGATCAAACTTAATGTAATCAGTTGCAGTATTTTTTTGTATTTTTTATACTCGTGCCAATTTATTTACTTGCACACACATTATATATATATATATATATATATATATATATATATATATATATAAAAGTAGATACATAAATAGATTCGTATTTTATATAAAAAATTATAAATTAATTTTTAAAAAATTAAAAAATCTTATAAGACCCGATAGCACATTAGTTTAACATGACAACTATTTTTTAAAAAAATATAACGTAATGAATATGAAAATTGCATATATATATATATATATATATATATATATATATATATATATATATATATATATATATATATATATATGTAGAGAAATCTAAATAGAATAATTTAGATTTTAGCATCATAATCTAGAAATTAAAAAAATATGTTATCTATAGATTTTAATTTCCATATTGTCTACGTATATACTCGTCCTTAAACTAATATTAGTATTAAGATGCCAAATTGTTTATAACAGATATTTTGTATAAACATTTTCTATTCTTTTTCTCCAAAAAGTATTATTTGTTCGAATTATAATCAAAAATTTAGATGCACTAATACAAATCACTTTAATCTACTTACTTTAAAATAAGTACAATTTTACAACTCCGTGAATTATTTTCAAATATGTATTAATACAATTATATAATATTTTTCTTGATAAAATGATTAATATTTTTTATCAAATTTTATCGGCATAATATATTAGACAATTTTCTTTCAAATATTAATATTATAATAATTAAAAATGTTGTTGAGATAAAAAAAAACATTATATTTAAATAAATTTATATGTTTCAAATATAATTTATATATACATTTATACATACATACATATGTGTATATATATATATATATATATATATATATATATATATATATATATATCTGTACGTAAGTGGATTATAATCATCTATTAAAAATATTTAACAGGTGAATATAAGTATTAATTAAATAGTTTTGAGTTATCAATTGTACTGATAAGTTATCTAGTTCAAATATTATCTGAATTATATATATGTCGTGAACAAATTTCAACATTATTTAAAGAATGTATTTCTTGAAAATAAATACTAATGAAATAATATCAATCACGCAATATAATATATATATATATATATATATATATATATATATATATATATATATATATAATTATTATTTAAAATACTAAATGAAATATTTACACACGAAATATACTCAAAAATATAATAATATATGAATATTTTATGCAACTAAACATTCGACTATGAAATGTTTTAATATTTAAAAATATGATTATACATAAGTCAATATATATATATATATATATATATATATATATATATATATATATATATATATATATATATATATATAGCTGACCAATAATAGTATTCATTTGAGCTAACCAGTACATGTGTTTTTTAAATAAAATTTTTAGAGCTTATATTACAAATCAAAAAAAAAGAAAATATTATTTAATGTCATTTATTCAAACCAATGGATAGGCAGGTATTATAGACAAATATAAAAGTTAATTAACATAAAATTATTAGTAAACAAATTAAAGATTTTCTCTGTAAAATATATACATTTCTCTATATACATTTTATAATTATAATTTTTTCTGATTAATGGTTACAATTTTCGTTTTGTTAAAAAAATTATACAGGTATAAGTATTTCTTTATTTTAATTATGAAAAACACAATTTTGTTTTTTTTTTAAAAAATTATAACGATGCTTTAAAATTATAACGAGTATTTACATAATTTTATATTATTTTTTAATTTAATAAACGATTCTTTTTGTCGACAAATGAATTTGTGACTAAAGTGACTAAAGAGTATTTATGTGTATGAAAATAAGAATATGTATATATATATATATATATATATATATATATATATATATATATACATTTCAATCGTAGTAGGATCAAACCCTCAACTTTAGCGTTAGTAACATACCATTATCATCATCTGAACAAAGGAATCATACACTATAGTTTGATCTATATGTACATTAAGCATTTTAATATGTAATATAGATCAATTCACGGCCCTCACTTCATTCTCATGTTATACATTAGTTACGCGACCAGTAAGATTTTACTGTCTGAATCTCAATACTATTGAACAAAAAATTCAACTTCAGTGAACAGAAACCTTAAAAAATATTTTATATATAACAAAAATATGTTTACACATTATATTGTATGAAAGCATATTTCTTATATATAAACTAATGACAATAGAATCACATCTCCCCTCCGCAATAAAAAAAGTACATTAAAGCTCTTTAAAGCTTTCTAAATAAATCTGCTAACATATTTATATTTTAAAAAGACAAATTAGTTTGTTATTTTAATATATAAATATGTTAGCATTTATGAATTTAATATTCATTATTTATATATTTATTCTAATAAACTATGTAAGTAATGAACATTAAATTATTTACCAAATCTATAATTCATAAACAAAATAGTTAAAATCTGAATATAAGAAACTCGTCAGTTTTATTGGAAAATATTAAACTATTATCATTTTCTTAATAAATTACTAATTCTAGAAATCAGAGAAATATTTGCTTCGTAAATAATTTCTACTAATGGCCTGTTTATGTAAAGGCCTGCTTCCATAGATTTTCACATCTTCATTTTTTTAGTAAATTATATTTTCCATGATTTGTATATATCGTCAATTTCTCAATATTGTTGCCTTGCATATCACTGATAATGTAACAGTTTCACTCGTAGATTCTCCAAATAAACATACACCTAAAAAAAAACTTAAAATCTGCTAATTTGCCACTTTTGCAACACTTAATTAACATAGTCTATAATAAACTAGTGAAAAACGCTACGAACGGAAAATTAAGTAAGAAATAACTACTAAACTTTTTATGTACAGTGCCATAAACACTAGTATTTCTATTACACTATTACCAAATATTGCCATTAAATATATATATATATATATATATATATATATATATATATATAGTTCAAAAAAATGTATGTTTTAGAAATCCACATTCAATAAAAAACAAGAATGCAGTCAACGGTCATTTGGACGTGGTGTCTGTGTTTACTGCTGATAATCTGCACGGCTTCTTCGAAGGACTTCGCTGACTACAGCTGTCCAAAAAAATGCCATTGTTTTCCATCTACAGTCGATCAGCAATCGGATATAAACCTCAAGTGTGAAAATCTGAAAACAGCTCACAAGTTTATATCATCTGTTGAACATGCAAATCGTATTGTGTCGATTCAAGCGACGACTGCAAATATTTCTAAAATCGATCCAGTTTATTCAAAATGTACGAATCTAAGGAAAGTAGATTTGTCACTTAACAATATAAGTAGTTTGAAAATTTTCGCTAATTTCCCAAAACTGATGGATCTTAACTTAAGTAGAAATAACATTTCGAAATTAAACCAATTTTCTCTACCACAATCAATAGTTCATGTTAATTTTTCGTATAATTCAATATCTGAATTACCATGGAGTTTAACGAAACTAACATCATTGAAATCATTTGATATCACAAATAACCCAATCAATTGCCTTGACTGCGGTACCCTATTTGTTAAAGACTGGCTTATCCAAAACAACGTAAAAGGACATTCGAATGTTCAGTGCCATTTCCCTAGGAGTTTATATGGATTTTTATGGTCAGACGTGAAAACCTCCAGTTCGTGTAAATCACATATTTATTCAAGGTATCGTAGGACAACTAATGACCATTTAGTATACTATGAAGATCAATTCGATGGAAGTGGAGATGCTTCTGACGAAAGAATACGCATTCCATTATTAGGAGAAGGAATAGAATTCGATGCATCGGGAGATGGTGACCATGATATGGACCTATTTATCCCAGTTGTATCTACTCCAAGTAGTGAATCAAAACCAAAACCTGTAGAAAAGGGCACAAATGATGACGATTTTCATTTCGAAGATGGCCAAGAAATGTTTACAGTGACGGACGGTAATTTTTCTGACAAATACGAAGATGGATCAGGTTCAGGTGATGATTCCATTATCATTGGACAACCATTAACATCAACGGAATTTTTCGGTTCCGGTGATATTTCACTCAGCACAACTGAACCTTCTTTAATAACTACGACGGAAGAAGAATTTGGTTCTGGATTATCGTATGATAATATTGATTCTAAGTTCGATAGAGATGAATCCGATAACGATACTATTTTCGACAACGATATTAGTTTCGACAACGATATGATAGAACATCCTAACAGAAATGACAATGGAACACGGGATGGTGAAGAAATATCCACAACTGTAGTAACTACTGTGTTATTACAGCCAGTTACAGAAGTAATAATCAAGCATCCGGATGTGATTAAACTTAAAACTGCAAAAATTTCTGAACTAAATATTGCAGAGGGCAAAAATGAGTATGAGTCTACAACTGCTGGAAAAAATAAGTCATCCATTACTGTCGAGCAACAAGACAACAAACAGCCTTTAGGAACTTACATATTCCTTGCTATACTTATCGCTGTTTTGATCTGTCTTATGGGATATGCTATAATTAAGAGTAATCTACGTAACCGAAAACGAAACAGGTCATCGGATACAGAAAAGGCAGAAGTAGAAATGGGAGATATGACAAAAACTCCATTAGTTAAAAACGATAGCGAGGATACAGTTAAAGTAAACGGAAAACCAGAAACTATACCGCTATCATCATCCGAAGAACGGTTGGATAAAGTGGCTGATGAACCTGAACATTTAGGCCAAGAAGTCGCTAATGAGCTTTCTCTTTCTCCGACAAATGGATTAAAAACTCCAACGCCTCTAACACCCGAAGCAGAACGTGTTAAAATCCGTGTCTCTGAATTACCTGACTCTATACTAAAAACACCTGTTCTTGTAACGCGTACTCGTTCGAATGCTGGCGATTTCATCGTTACACCTAACGAAACATTCTCGTCTCATAACTAAAAAGTAAACATACGCATATATACATATAACAATAATAATATTTTTAAAAATGTATAAACAGTCCGATAGTCGAGTCTACGAAAAAACTTCGCGACACTAATCACTGATTGATTTTTGTGATAAAAGTTTACAACTTATTTTTGTTCCTATATTGTTAAATGTAATTCGTGTTGAAACAGTGCCTTGTGGCTAGTTGTACGTAAAAAAATTTTGAAAAAATAAAATAAAACGTTCAACAATATATTAGCATATAGGGTCTGCTAGTATAACTTAATAATAGGACAATCACGTGCGACATTCGTATATTCTAAGACTATGTAATGAATACTGTTATTTGACGATAATAATATATCAGAAACAACAAACCAGTTTTTGTGTATTTTTGTGATAATTATAATTAAACATCGATTTCTTTAACGATTCTATACTCATTTATTGATTATCTATTGTGTATAATCAGTTAACAACGATTGTAAAAACATCATTGTGCTCTTTGATATCATTAATAACAACCAAGTGGAACTAATTTCTAATAAGAATGAAATTTGGAATAAAATTGAAATCAGACTTTGATATGCAATAAACAGATTGAATATATGAATCATTTATAGCTAAATGATGCGATTCAATTGAGCATATTCAGAATGCAAAGAAATCTTAAAAGTGGATAAATAATCACAATCATCATTCGGGGGCGAAACGGCTCTATGACTTACACTCGTATGCTCATCGAATTCATTATAGTCTTTTCAAATCGAAAGAATTAATTTCGATGCCATAATTAAAATGAATTTACATTATTCTACACAATGCAGAATCCGAAAATTCAAATTAAATATTTGATTATAACATGTCACTTCGAGACAAAATTTTTAATTGAATTGAATGCTCACAATAATAATGTTTTCCAGTTTTATATTTCATTGTGACAAAATGCCATAAATGGTTGCACGGATCAAACTACCAAAGAATAAGGGATTAATATAGTCATTTGCAAGATATATTCATCTTTAATATATCAAAAACGACAATACTATTACGAAAATATTTTTATTTGGATACGTCTTTAATCGTTGCGGTTTTAAATAATTTAATTGTTAATGTAAATAAAAATTTAATATATATATATATATATACATATACATATATATATATATATATATATATATATATATATATATATATATATATATATATATATATATATATATATATGTATATGTATATGTATATATATATATATATATATATATAAACAATAGTTAGTAAAAAATACACAAACGTATATATCTACAAGCACTCATGCACATCAAACAAACGCATATAAATAAGTATGTATGTCTGTGTTTTCATCGACAAGATATTTTTTTCCTAACACACTTAAATTTAATCAAATAACTTCAATATACTAATAACCTAGCTGCATTTGCTCATTTTTATAATTATTATGTTTAATTTTAATACTCTTTACTTTTCACTACATAAATTAATTTTAAACTATATCTGTTTATCAAAAAATGTTATTTTTAAGGTATTTTTTTAATGTATTATCTATAAATTTTAAAATTATCGATAATATAATTTTTCAATGTCAATATTATTTAATATAATAAATGTAACAATGATTCAGTAAAAAAGACATAACTGTACTTCCAAAAATGTTTCATATATAAGATTTATAATTAATTTATTTTAATTTTAAATGATTTTAATGAATTTCGATTTTAAAAAACATAAGTACTTTCATAAACTTTTGAAAAATAATCAACTTCTTCTTTAATGATCCTAACAAGTGTCTTACTTAAATGATTTTTATCTTTCATCTTCCTGCAAATTATGCTCCTTTCTTCCCCTCCCTATCTTTCTCTCTCTTTTTATATATATATATATATATATATATATATATATATATATATATATATATATATATAATATACATACATACATACTAGTACCAATTTTTTAATTTGCAATAGTTATGTTATTGTTATTTTCAATATTTTTATCACTGGTTAACTTTTATAAATATATTTGTATATACATATAAATATACGCAATACACATACATATATATATATATATATATATATATATATATATATATATATATATTTGTGTGTGTATGTGTGAATAAACATTTAAAAGCCGTTATTTGAATGTTTTATAGACCAAATTTAGTATTATTATGAAAAATAAATAAATAAGCAGGTGTTTAAAACACCTTATCAATTCCTTTTCATCTGTGATTCCAAACGAACGTTCTTTCAATCAAAATTAATTTTAAGAGATATATTTCAATAATAAATCTTATCAATGTTTTAAATATTTGATTTACAATTTTGACAAATTAACGGCAAATATTTGTATTTTACAAGAGACAGAACAAATGTTAATCAAAGTAATTAATAGACCATGTTGATAATGTTTACTCTTTTCGATAATAGGTATCATAAATAGGTATTAATAGATACGCATATTATTAAAAATGTAATTCATTGTTGTATCATGAAACTGGTGAATTATTAATAAATTTTTTTCAGAAATGAGCTTAATATTGGTATATATTCATTTGTATACACGTTTATTTTCAGTTGTGTAAAAAGAAAGAGCATAAAAGTTAATTAATTTTAATGAAAAGTAAATAACAGGAGAATTAGTATAACTCGACAGTCAAAAAAAAAATTAATTAAGTTTAACATACAAAAAATAACGATATTATATATATATATATATATATATATATATATATATATATATGTTTATGTTTATGAGGTAAGTATAGTATTCATTTTTATTTAGATTTTTTAATAATACTTTATAATTAATATCTAAAAATTCATATCAATATACTTATCCTTCTCTAAATGAAAGAATATTAACTTACAATATTTATAATGGCTAGTTAATAAACACATCTCTATATTATTGCATCGATATAGACAGATTTAAATTAAATGATTGTATAACAAATTGCATGACCTTATTTGCTTACTAAGTCATCGCCAAATGTATAAACTGTTATGCTAAACACGTTATGAATATATGGAGATATATGAAATATACGACATCCATCAATTGATATTGACCTCATCAAATAGTTGGGCATTGAATATTTATTTTCGAATATATTCATTAATTTTTGATATATATTTGCGAAATTTTGATACTCAAACTTTTTTTATGTAGTGCTACTCAGATATTTGTTCACCTAATATTATTTTAGTATTTTTGATAACTTATTTTCAAACTATGTTTTTTAATATTCATAATTTGAAATTTACGTATTTAAAAAAACAAACATATTATTTCTTTTTGACCACATACGTAAAAATAACCCTTCAAAAATCAATTTGTATTATTTTATTTTAATAAAAAATTAATCAGTCGCACAAACATTTTATAATAAAGTTCAATGATCTCTAAGTGTTAACTTAAAGTGAATAATACGTGATTATTAAAAATTTTCATAAAGTAATTTGGTATTGGGGTAAATAATTTATTTATATTAAAATTAATTTAGTAAGTATCAAAAGAAATATTCAATTTTACGTGCTCAATAGAATTTTAATCTGACAACTTGTTACATACATTATTTTACTTCACTTGTAAATTCACATTAAACCAACTTTTAATAGTTTATTATTTTAATGTACTAAGTAAGTATTATTATATAAAAATGTCTAGAATTCATCAAGAAATTTCAAAAGGAAAAATTTTAAGGAGCTGAAATGTTTATTTTTAAAATAGCCGCCTTGTACTATTATTCGAAGCAATGATTGGTTTAGCGTACGACTAGTTCATTCAATGATGAAGAGAATTAGATACATACATCACAGTATAGAATCAAAAGTGAATCCGTGTGAATGGCTATTGGTTGTTCTGATTTGGCGGTAATTTATTCTTTAAGTCTAAGTAATACATCATAAATAGTGAAATATCAAAATTAAACATAATTGAACATCAATATGTCAAAACGTCAAACGAATCTATTAAGTTTTCTTACTCCAATCAGAAAAAAGAATGAATCAGTGAAAACTACACAACCTAATAATGAAGATTCAGAAGATGAGGTTATCACACCAAAAAGTATATATTTTTTATATATTACATTAATTAAATTTTTCACTTATACGAATCGCTTTCAAAATAGTTCTATGAATAAAACACTTATATTATTTTGATTCTGAATGATGTACAATGTTAAATGAATCGATTAATTTGATTTTGAATACAGGTCTATATGTTATACTAGATTCAAATAAATTTAAGTTTCAAAAAAATATTAGTATGAGTAGCAGTTAAAGTAGGTTTGAAATATTAATGTGCAGACCATAGGAACATAAAAAATACAATTAAATAAAGTGCAGTTTCAAAAGTTAATATGTCATGTAATAATTTTGTTTAGTTGTGTCTCGGAAAAGAAATCCAGTGGAAACATTATTAAATTCTGACAATGAAGACGATGATGTGAAAAATCTCACAAATGAATATTCATCACCGGTATCGAAGAAAATTAAACTCACTTCTGATCGTAATTGTTCAGTAACATTTTCACCATCGGTAAATTACATCCTATATTAAAGTTATAATGTTCTTTACTTATAATCATACATTTTGTAGAGTCCAAAAACAAGTACATCTAAAACAAACAACAAAGTACAAAAAGCTGGCCCAACTAAAAAAGATGAAATACCTCCTTCTCAAAGTTCTTGTGAAGATAAATACTGGACACATGAAACTCTTGATTTTCTAAATCCTAATAAAATTCGTGATAAACAAAACCGTTATTCTGACCACCCAGACTATGATGGAAGAACATTGAAAGTACCAAATTCATTTAAGGATAGTCTTACTCCTGCAATGCGTCAGTGGTGGGAAATTAAATGTGATCATTTTGATTGTATTCTTTTCTTTAAGGTAAACTTACAACATATTTTGATAATTTTTAAAAAAATTAAAAAGCAATAATAATATATACGTTATAGGTTGGCAAATTTTATGAATTATATCACATGGATGCTGTTACGGGAGTTAAAGAACTTGGATTAACATTTATGAAAGTTGGTTCATATACTTTTATATATTTGTAACTAATTTGTAATTTAATTCTCAATAAATAATATTTTTAGGGTGCATTTGCCCACTCAGGATTTCCAGAACCAGCATTTGGTAAAATGTCATCTATAATGGTAAACAAAGGATATAAAGTAGCACGTGTTGAGCAGATAGAAACACCAGAAATGTTGGCAGAAAGATGTAAAGTTCCTACTGGGAAAAAAGTTGACAAAGTTATAAAACGTGAAATATGTCAAATCATCACACAAGGAACTATTGTTAATAATGTTCTAGATGCTGATACATCAAAATCAGATGCAACATATATGCTTTCATTGATTGAAAAAGTAATATAACAAAATACCTTATTTTTTTGTGAAGATAACTTACATTTTACTTTACAGTCTTTAGGTGTTAATTCATCAGAAAAAACATGTCTATATGGTGTATGTTTTATTGAAACTTCTATAGGTGAATTTCACTTTGGTCAATTTGAAGATGATCTATTGCGATCTAGACTGTTATCTCTTATAACACAATATCCACCTGCATTGGTATGTGTAAATAATATTGTATAATATAGTATTTTTTCTTAAAATATATATATTATTAATGTAATAAAAGTATACAATCAAAGATAAATGTATATATTGAGTGTATTAAAAAAATTTCTAAATGAATAATATTTATAGGTAATTTATCCAAAAAATCAAATATCTGAAGAAACAAAAAATCTTATTAATACAAATTTATCAACTGCATTAAAAGAAGCTCTAGTTCCTGAAAAACAGTTTCTCTCTAGTGAAAAAACTATTTTAATGATGATTGAAAATAAATATTTTCATAGTAAAGATAATGAATTAAAATGGCCTAGTACTTTGCGTAAAATGTTGACAGGTTAAATATGAATTCAATAATTTGTACTTTTTTTTTTAATATGTGTACATACATTTGTATACATCTATAATGCAACTTCAATTATTTTTAGGAGAAGGAATTACTGTAACACCACTACCTGAGTATGAAATGGCAATTAATGCATTTGGTGGAGCTTTATGGTACTTATCTGATTCATTTTTGGATACACAACTTGTTGAAATGCAAAATTTCAAAATATATGAACCACAAAATGAAAAAAAATCTCTTAGTGGAACGCATATGATTGTTGATGCAGTCACTCTTCATAATTTACATGTCATTGATGATCATTCACATTCATTGTTTAAAAAACTTAATTATTGTTGCACTCCATTTGGAAAAAGGTATTGCATTATATATATATAGATAGATAGATTATTTTATAAAAATAAATGGACATTTTTAAAATTACAAATTATGTTAGATTATTCCGACAATGGTTGGCAACACCATTATGTCAGTGGAATTTAATTAAAGAACGTCAAGAGGCTGTCAAAACTCTAGTAGAAAATGATGAACTATCAATAACATTGCAGCAGAAATTAAACAAACTTCCAGATTTAGAAAGATTACTTGCAAAGTATAATACATTTTCTATAATATTTTTTCATCATTATTCTATTAAATATCTTATTTCTAGAATTCATGCTCTTGGAAATAAACATAAAAGTGAATCACATCCAGATAGCAGAGCTCTATTTTATGAAGAACTTAGATATTCCAAAAAGAAAATAGGTGATTTTTTATCAATTTTGAATGGTTTTGAACAATCAACTGAAATTGTCAAATTATTCACAGGTGAATAAACTTTTTTTAACTACATAACACTAGTAAAGTTGTTTTAAATTATTATATATTTATAGAAATCAGAAATGGTGGTGTACTTGATAGCTGTATGAAATTTGTAGAAGATAATGGAAATTTTCCTAATTTATCACATAAATTGAAGTATTTTCAGGTATTACATATAAAACTTATTTTAGACTTGGAAATCAATCTTATGTTATTTGTTTTTTATTTTAGTCGGCATTTAATAGGCAAGAAGCAGAAGAAAAAGGTATTTTATTACCTAAACATGAAGGTGTTGACAAAGAATATGATACAGCAATTACTGATATTGAAGAAATTAAAGAACATCTAGAAAAATATCGTTTATCTCAAGAAAAATTTTTTGGTTGTCATGTTAGTTTGTTTATTTTTTCTGATGTAATATTGAATTAATAACATTTTTCATTGTAGGTAGTGTATACTGGAAACGATAAAAAACGGTTTCAGTTAGAAATTCCATGTGAATATGCTAATAAAGCTACTCGAGAATATCATCTAGAAGGTACAAAAAAAAGTGGAAAAATGACAAAACGTTTTTCTACTTCAAAAACCAAGGTATATTGCAATGTAGTGTGTTTATGTGTGTGTAGATATAAAATTTACATAATTTAATTTATATAGGAATTACTTGCAAAAATGATAGCAGCTGAAGAAAGGAAACGTGAAGCATTGAAAAATGTATCACGTAAAATTTATGAAAAATTCAGTGAAGAGTAAGTTGTTCAAAATATTTATTTTTTCATGTTGATATTTTATCTACTGAAAAATATGATTTTCCTAATTATTCATAAATGTGATTTGTTGTAGTTTTTTCACATGGAACCAGGCAATTAAATGTTTAGCTACTTTAGATGTGATATTTTCACTTTCTGAATATTGTAATAATCAGTCAAATCTGATGATGTGCTTACCAATAATCAGTGCTAGTGATAAGGTATTATTAAAAACAATGTCTTAGTTTTAATTCTATATAATAACAAAATGTGTTTAATAATTGTACCATTAAATATTTAATTTATTTGTTACATTCAAACATTCTTACTATATTATTTCTTAAATAGCCATTCATTAAACTGAAACAGTCATATCATCCAATTTTGAATTCAGATGGTTTTATACCTAACAGTATTGAAATGGGTACAGAAGACTGGGCTCCTTTAATGATTTTAACAGGTCCAAATATGGGTGGAAAGTCAACATTAATGCGTCAGTCTGCAATGTTGACATTAATGGCACAAATAGTTCGTATAAAAATCTATCATCATTTTGTTAATTGTTAAATATTAAAAATATTTAAATAATTCTAGGGATCTTATGTACCTGCAGAATCATTTGAATTAACATTAGTTGATAGACTTTTTACTCGACTTGGAGCAAGTGATGATATTATAAACTCAAAATCTACATTTGATGTAGAACTTTCAGAAACTAAAGTTATTTTAGATCATTCTACTAAACATAGTTTAGTTCTTATTGATGAATTAGGTCGTGGAACATCAACTCATGATGGAGTTGCTCTTGCAGGAGCTGTACTTGACTGGCTTACTACAAGAAATATGAGAACAATATTTTGTACTCATTTCAGTGAATTAGTTTTGGAATTCCAAAAAAATCCAAACTGTACACTAGCACACATGGTAAATATTTTTATTCTAAATTTATAGTACAATCTGTAGAAGTTAAAAAATATATTTCAATCATCTTTTACAGGGTTGTCAAATAGATGAAAATTTAATTGAAAGTGATGTGATGCCTCATGAAAGTATCATTTTTATGTATACTTTACTGAAGGGTGTTGCCAATCGTTCTTATGCTTTCAATGCAGCGTATTTAGCTGGTGTTCCAAAGAAAGTGGTCATGCGTGGATTCAAAGCTTATGAAGAATTGTATAAACGTGATATGGATATCATGTGGATAAATGAATTAATGGATATTGATGATGTAGATTCAGCATTTGCATTTATACACAAATGGAAAGAAATGGATATGAAAAATTCATTTGCTCTAATTAAGTCTGAATAAAATGTTTGTGAATTGAATATTCTATAAAACTATATAGTCAGTATTATATTTAATAAATTCATTTCAGTTATATTATTTGTCTTTTTCTATTACAAAATTGTAGTACAAATTATTCATTTAAAATAATTCATAGATTTTAAATTCAAACAACTTACTTTTAAAATTTTATTTGGCAGAGATTGCTAATTAAATTTGTTTTATAGTATCAATTTTGAATCTCAGTGTAAATATATTTTCTTACAAAAATAAGTCTAGTTATAGTATTCTAATTAAAAATAAATATTTACTCCTTGAACAGTTACTATTTTTTAATTAAATTATTCTATAGATAAACCTATATATATGTTCATACACATGCAATTTCACACACACACAAATACATTCATATTATAAAACAATTTTATGTATCAAAATGAAGTAATAAAATAAGTAGATTCTAATACTTCTTATATTCTGTACCCATCTTATTTCAGAACTTTTGTTCCCTTATAAAATTTTATTTGTATTATAGGTTTATAGAAAAAAATTTCAGTCTTAAATATAGTACTGAAGTGGTTTTATAAAATTAAGTAGTGCTGAATGTGAAATTCCTATTTTTCATTAAAAAAAATCATTCAGTGTATAGTTTAGTATTTCATACCATAATCCTTAAAATGATTATTTTTTATAAATTTTATTATCTTTACATATTAAAAAGCATTATATTTAACAAATTTAATTTTATTTACATATTCTAAGTATAAATATGTAAAATACAATTAGAAATCAACTTTTAATTAAAGTATTAGGGAAAAACTAATTAAATCTGTTATGAACTAATATTTAATAAAGAAAATTATAATCAACAATAATAATTTCTGTAAATAATTTAAATACACTTATATTTATATATGCTATATCAGGGATTCTAGGTATTAGACAAATAGCTTTCATGTTTTTTATATATATATTTTTTTTTTTGCTCACAAACCTACTGATTTTACAACAGTGAATTGGGGTGGTAGCAGTCATGCACAATCGCTCTGACGGCAAGTTTTTTGTGACAGTAACAAGCGACTTGACTGCAGATGCGAAGTTCAGTTTCAGCTCCACTCTTCTATTGTGTTTACAATAAATGATGTACTAACGAATTATCAATAAATATATTTCCAAGTCCAAAGTTCTTTTACTCAGAATCTTTTTATATGCATGTAAAAATTGAGTAAAAGTTCTGTTTCATAATATTTTCAAAGAAAGTTTATTATAAAATATTTTATTTCCTAAGCAGTAAAGAGTTTATTTAATAATGAGCATTTCAATAGCCATTCCCATCATCATCAAAGCACTGAATTTATGTTTTTTAGTAAATGTACGTGTAATATTTTATAACGCAGTGCACTAATGATGATAACAATGCCATTGAAATGTAAATCAGCGTATAAAGGAAACTATAAATGATTATTGAACATTTTAATAAAATATTATGGTGTTGGGGGTGAGTAATTTATTTGTGTTCATTTACAGTCAACTACAACAGCTATAAAAACATTTAAATCATCACAATAACAATATAAATAATGGCCATGAATAAATTCAATCGTTTTCGATTAAACCATATAGACAAACTGTTGAAGCTGCATGAAGAATTTGTATGTGACAAAAAATCCCCTACGGGCTGCGCCCGCGACCTCACAACCGACTTCAAGAAGAATAAATATGGCGGCAGCTACAAGTGTAGTTGTACTTGACAGAGGCAACAATACAACGTGTACCATCAATTTACACGGTAAATACAGAAAAATTAATTCATAATCGTTAGTTAAATAAAAATTATAATTATTTAAATTTTTTCGGCGACTGTAATATGTCTAAAATATCGTTTAATTGTTTTTGTGTTTTTTTTGTATGGGTTATGTATCACAAGTCTCTTTCAATCGTATGCTACAATTTACGTACTGATATATTTAAAAATAACTTTTTAATCATTATTTCTGAATTATTAACACAAAATATAATATTTTTTCCATTATAATATGTATTTAATAAGATTTTTTTACTGTACATACATACTTTTAGGAGCAACAGTCGTTTCTTGGCGTGTAAACAATCAAGAACAGTTATTTGTAAGGTAAATAAATATAATGTCTTACAAAATATTAAATACTTTATTCATAAAATAACTTAAATTTTAGTAAACAAGCAGTTTTTGATGGAAAAAAACCTATTCGTGGTGGAATACCATTTGTTTTTCGTAAGTAATAATATGATTAAATGAGATTTTTTTTATTTGAGCATTTGTCATTAAGAAAGTAAAAAAATCCTTATTTAATAACTTGCCAATATGTTTTAGCTCAATTTGCCCAATGGACATTTGGTCCACAGCATGGTTTTGCACGAATTGTACGTTGGAACTTAGAAAAAGCACCAGAACGTCTTCCCAGTGGTGATGTAGAAGCTGTTTTTTCCATCATTGATACAGAAGTTACACGAGCCATGTGGAATTATTCGTAAGTTTGTTTTAATTAAAAATATTCTTTACAGGTGTTTTTTATTATATGACAGTAGTATAAAATTATTTGAATTTTAATAGGTTTCGCCTGACATACAGATTGATTTTACGTGAAAAAGAGTTACATTTCAATATTGGTGTGTACAATCCAAGCAAAGATTTAACATTCAGTTTTAATATGTTGTTGCATACATATTTTAAAGTACCCGATGTTCGTAGGTGCCAAATTACAGGTTTACATGGATGTACTTTTATTGATAAGGTAAATTGATACGTATTATATTGTCTTTTTATTTTCTTGTGATTAGAATTTATCTAGTTACTATTCATTTTATTTAATTAGACACGTGATGGAGCTGTGTATCAAGAAGGCCGAGATGTTGTAACAATTGCTGAGTGGACTGATCGGATTTACCAAAATACACCTCAAGAACACATAATTACAAATGTAGTGTCTGGTCGTAAGATGCGTATTCAAAAATATAATTTTCCCGACACAGGTATAAATGTTATACCTTTTTTTATTACATAAAAAAAGCATTCATAAAATTATCTCCAAAAGTACATTATTTTAATATTCACTATTAAATGTTAAACTTTTTTATTTATATAACTTTGCTTACGAGTGTAAAATGTAGTCAATTCTTGTTTTAATTTGATTTTTTTAGTAATTTTTTAAACCTTTGTTGTATTTGTAAGGTGTTTGTTTTTAAATTTTAGTTGTATGGAACCCATGGATTGAAAAAGCAAAAGAAACTACAGATTTTGGGGATGATGAATATCCTAACATGATTTGTGTTGAATCTGGGCATGTTTCTAGTCCAGTAATATTATTGCCTGGCACTGCTTTTGAAGCTAGCCAAATATTACAGGTAACTTTAATTATATCTAATGTCTCACAATTATTGAAAATGAATATACTTTAGGTGATGTGAGTGGAAGTTGGGGCTACAGAGGGGTCTGCAACGGGCAGCGGATGTCGCCGTAATAGTAATCAGTCCCTCGTTCCGACTGGTATCCATGAACCGCCTGTAGCGGCATTTCACCTAGCGTCAGATTTTGGTACGTTTGGTCCGTCTTCTTCAACTCAAGCTTGCCCGCCACCTCCTGCCTCATCCATGTGGCCCCCCCATCATAATCCATGGTTTACACTTGATAATGTCATGGCTGGAAATCACCGGTATGACGGTGCCGCTATACAGGCTTCTCCGCACGACGCAGACTGTGAATCAGCGTTTGTTGCTTCCACGCTCCGAGCCAAATTAGCATACATGACTTATAATCAGTAATTAGTATTATTTGTTAAATCGAATAGTGTAGTTTTGGCTCATGTATCATATTGCTCAGTAAAATTAAAACACGTTGTTGACCAGCCAATGAAAGGTAAGTGTTAAGTTTTTATAATATACATGTGTGTGTGTATGTATATATATATATATATATATATATGTATGTATATATATATATATATATATATATATATATATATATATATATATAAATAACTTTAAGTTAAATAATTGTTAAAATATACTGGTGACTTTGATGTAGTTAAAATAATATTCCAAATTTAGAATTAAGACTATTCTCACACAGACCACCAACAACAGTGATAAGTTAATATTCCTACATTATTAGATTTATTTAGTGTTGTATAAAAAAAAGTGTATAACAGTATTATTGTAACTTATTCTTTTTTCTGACAATCCATTCCTATTAATAACTTATATTTTCACATTCCATTCTTTTATACTCTTTACAACCTAAATTGTATATTTTTTAAAGTTTTTAAAATAAACATATTATGTTGGTTATATTAAAAAGTACAAAAAAATATTAAATATTCATTTATACATAATTTGTGTTGATAAAATTCATTATTACATTCAAATTAATAACTTGACAAGCATTTGTTAACTGATTATAGTGGTCAGTATTGTTTAACATTGTGATAATTCAACTTTGTTATCAATACCAAATAAAAAAATGTGATTGTGCAAATATTACTTATAATATTTTAAAAAATATTGTAATTTACTGTGTGGGATCTATTTATTTATTTTTTCATACTGTTTATTAATAGTAAACATGTTTAACAACTGAGCAATAATACATTTTATATATTATCCACTATTTTTGATGAAATGTTTTACTAGTACAACGAAAATCAAAATAGTTTTCATAGTGATCATATTATTCAATTATATATTAAAAAATTGATATTGACTTCTAGAATGAAATTTAAAATGTATTGATTCTTGCCTAGAAATTTATTATATAGCAATATATATATATATTAATCTTTGTATCATTCCATTCTTAGTTTGGAAGTGTGTAAATGTGTACGTATGTATGTATGTGTAAATATATATATATATATATATATATATATATATATATGTAACAAAAATCATACACATATATATGCATATATAAAATACACATGTGCATGTGTATATAATTAGTGCTAAAAATAAGAATTCACTTTTTGATATTACGAAGAAAAGTGCCAAAATAGTATGTCAAATGGTGAATAAAAATATGTCTTATTTATCTTAATGATGATGCTGTAACAAATCATTTTTTAATTTGTTTTTAAAAATTTTTTCAAAGAGCAATAATAGTAGCTCTTATAGCTGATGGTACACTGCCCTAACAGAATGTATTTGATGTTATTATTATTATTATTGTTGTTTAGGGAAATATAAGTTTTGCAATATCTGTAATTAATTTTAATATTAATTAGAAAATTTTTATGTCAATATCATAAATTCACTACAATTATTTTTATCCGTATGCATGTTTGTTACATCTGCATTACGGTTAATTATATTTGTAATAAAAACTATATAATCACAAATTTAGATATAATGTAGTATTACTGTTAGATAATTTTGTATGTGAATAAGATAATAATCAAATATTAAAGATAGTAGAAATTATTGTTAGATAAATAAAATTTATAATCTTATTAGCTTAGGGTATTTCTTATAATATGGAAATATTCAATTCAGAGTATTTGTTCATTAAGATTTAATAGAAATTTTGTAATAATACAGAATTTAATGTTCATTTAGATAATTGAAGTTATAGTTATTGATTCATTCATGTTTGATTTGTAATATGAAAAATATTTCTTAAAAATTAGTGCAATAACTATTTAATATTGTCATTCAAATGATAACTAATTAAAATTGAAGAAAATAAAAATATTAGATACCATTTATTGTTTATATTGATGTTTATATATATAATTGTAATATGAAATGATTTGTAAACCCGACCACAATTTCAGTCATAGCAGGTAAGTAATAAAATATGCTTTTATTAACAAGTATGCTATAAAACACTGATAAAACATTTATTTTAGTGTGAATTATCTTGTCAATTTATTGATTTAGTTAAAAATTACATTCAAAAAGAAATATTGAAATTTTTAAATAATTATACAAATTCAACAGAAAGTACTGAGTCAAAATAAACATATTATTTGATTTAAAATTCATTCTCAGTTGTCTACATAGAAATTAATTTGTAAATATATTTTGTATTAACAATAATGTAGGAACATACAATAATATTTGATTATAATAACTCATTCGTTAGTTATAATCAAAGTAAGTGTTTATTAATCAACATAATTTTATGTTTAGTATGAAATGATAGTTTTTTTTAAAATAAAATGCAATAATCATGGCAAAAATATTTTTCTTAATAGGAATTTATATTTATGTGTGTGTATGTATGTTTGCATTTATGTGTGTGTGTGTATGTATGTATGTGTGTATGTATGTATGTGTGTATGTATGTATGTGTGTATGTATGTATGTATGTATATATATATATATTTATATATAATTATTTCATGAAAATTACATTCATTTCATTATTGATTTAACTAAATTAAATAACTAATTTATAAATTAATAACATAGTTATAAAAATAAAATAGTTTTATTACTGTCCTTGTTATACCAACACTGAATTACGTGGTCTTATTTGTTGTGTTGACATGTATATGTTAATTCCTTACATTTAATTTTAGAGAAATCAAGCAAAAATATTTATTTATATGTACGTGTAGATCATTTTTTTACTACACGTGATTTAAATATTTTGTACAATAATATTTGATCTTACTTTATAATACAAGTAGCCAAAGTTGATATTTAAGTTATTGTGAAAAAAATGAAAGAAATTTGGATACTTATTACAATTATTTCATTAATTGTTGCTAATAAGAGAAGTCCTCCATCGCAGGAAGTTCTAAAAACTGTAAAACTAGCCCCTTGTGCTGGTTGTAAAGTGCTTGTTAATTCATTTCAAAAGGTATTTTTTTTATATTATTAATATTTTTATGAATAATACTAAGTTTTTATAATTTTTTGTGATATGTATATATTTTTTTACATACTCTGTTTATTATAGGGTATAGAAAAGACAGAACGTGGAAAATATGAGGGAGGTGATACTGATTGGGAAGAGAAAAAATTATCTTCTTATAAAAAAAGTGAGGTAATTTCATTGTTTTTTTTTATAATATATATCAGTATATTTTCTATTTATGTAAAATTAATAAGTACAGTTAAAACTATTAGGTACGTCTAGTTGAAATACAAGAATTACTTTGTAAAGACTTGGATCAAGGAGAAGATCAATGTTTACTATTAGCTGAAGAAGCTGAACATTTATTTGAAAGATGGTGGTTAAAAGAACAAGACCAATTTCCTGATTTATTACAATGGTTGTGCACTGATACTCAGAAAGTCTGTTGTCCAGAAGGACATTTTGGATTGAACTGTACACCTTGTGCAGGCTATCCTAATCAGATATGTTCAAATAATGGTAAATGTCGTGGTGCTGGAACACGTAAAGGAAATGGTACTTGTAACTGTGATACTGGATACGTTGGAAGCCAATGTGACAATTGTGCTGATACTCATTATGAAGCATATCGTGATGAAAATAAATTAATTTGTTCACGATGTCATGCAGCTTGTGATGGTAAATGCTTTAAAGCTGGCCCAGCAAGCTGTGAAAAATGTTCACTTGGTTGGATGCAATCAACTGAAGGATGTATTGATTTAAATGAATGTGTTGATGATAAAGCATGTGAGAGAAATCAGTTTTGTGTTAACAGTGAAGGGTCTTTTAAATGTTTAGGTATTAATATTAAAAATTTCTTTTATAAAACTTGATATAAGAAAATTTAAACTTCATTTAGTCAAATATATCTCATATTGTTTTTAATTATAAGAAAATATCAGCTATTTTATTATTTTAGCTTGTGATATAGCATGTGATGGATGCACAGGTGATGGTCCAGATATGTGTATTCATTGTACTTTAGGATATGTGAAAAAAGACAACATATGTGTTGGTGAGTTAAATTTAATATATTTATAAAAAACATGCTTCTAAACACATATTACATTTTTAGATACGACTGAAGAGCAACGAACAGCACATATTAATTTGACTCGCTATTTAACTTATCTGGGATTGTGTATTGCAACATGCATAATATTTCAAAGAAGCGTATTGATAGCTAGTATTGTTGGTTTAGCAGTTGGTCTATACATCTCTGCATCTGAATACATGTTGTCATCAGGTGTTTCTAAACCATTATCACCAAATGTTGATGCTTCAAGTCTATTAAATAGTCTATTGTAATTGAAAATTCTTAGTTAACTTTCTCTAGGCTCAATTAAAGAACTGAATGTATATATTTAGTAATAAATTATTTTTACTATTTTACGAGTATTAATATTTTTGATTGTAAAATAACATGTAACAATTATTTTTAATTATTTTTGACAAAAACTGTAATTGTTTCATTGTCATATTTTGTGAGAAGTGATGCTCTTAAAAATTCAATCCATTTTAAGTGTAATTTTTTACAGGTAATTTCATGTATGTTTTTAATGGAATACATAAAATTATAATGAATGTGATATTTCTGTTTGTACAATTATTTTCATACTAATATTTAATAAATGTTATTTATTTAAAATGTACTTTAATAGTAATGTAAGGAACCGAGTAATACGTTTAAATAAATTTTCTTTATAATTGATACTATTTTGTGTTATTGAATAGATATCAATGATTGTTTGTATTAAAACATGTAAGTATATTTTTTTCTAAAAAAAAGTTATATAAAATTAATTTTAAAAAGGAGAAGATAATTTGATGTATTTTATTTGTTCAATATAATAAATCATATTCCATATTTATGAAAAAATATGCAAGTATATTTTATAATTGCGACAATTTTTTTTATGGTACAATTAACTATCAATTACAGTTTTAATAATATAGAATGCAATCATATTTTTACAAAAAAAGTTTTAAATGTAAATTTGATGTAAGTATACATTTTGAGAATTACTGCTTTCAATCAACTTTCAATACGAGTTAGTTTTTCTGGATAAGTAACAATTAAAGGGAAAATATCTTTAATTTACAGTCAATTAAAATAGTTTATTTTTTCATTTGTAGTAGAAGCACATTGAAGGTAATAACTAAATTTTAAATTTACATAAAATAATAGTTTCAATGTTTTTTTTTTTATATATCAATGTACAACCTTAAAATATGTATGTATTTTAAATATTTATAAATAAAACTAGCATATTTTTATGCAATCAATAAATAATTAATTTATATTTTAACTTTAAAAGATGTTATTTCATTAAAAAAGAAAAAAACTTCTATTTTTTGAAATACTATGTAATTAAATAAATATACATGTATTCAACTTCTTTTTTTTTGTAGACAATTCACATATTGAAGCATTTAAAATGACTGAATTACTTCTGGATTCTAATATCAGAGTATGGGTATTTCTACCTATTGTTGTAATAACTTTCTTGGTAGGCATAGTTCGTCATTACATTTCAATTTTGTTAGCATCACAGAAGAAAATTGAACTCCAGCAAGTTCAAGATAGGTAAATGATATTTTTAAAAACTAATCATAATTTTTGATATCAATATCAATTTATTTTAATTCATTACAAATACATTTTTAGTCAAGTTATGATTAGGGCACGTTTATTACGAGAAAATGCCTCATTTATACCAAGACAATCATTTCTAATGCGTCGGCATTTTTTCAATAATGAAGAGACTGGATACCTTACTCAAAAGCGTGCACCTGTTTCTCAAAATCCAATGACGGACCCAAACATGATGACAGATATGTTAAAAGGGAATATTACTAATGTTTTACCTATGATTGTCATAGGAGGGTGGATTAATTGGATGTTTTCTGGATTTGTTACTAGTAAGTTTACAAAATAATACTATTAGTTTTAGGTGATAATAGTGAAATTGTTTTTTTTCAGCAAAAGTTCCATTCCCATTAACTTTACGTTTTAAGCCTATGCTTCAACGTGGTATAGAATTAATGTATCTAGATGCATCATGGGTGTCATCTGCTTCTTGGTATTTTCTAAATGTATTTGGTCTTCGTAGCATATATGCTCTCGTTCTGGGAGAAAACAATGGTATAATTGCACTGATTGAATTTTTAAATAGAATATAATATTTTTGAATTATATTTCAGCTGCTGATCAAGCACGCCATCTTCAAGATCAGATGGCTGGAGCTGCAATGTCAATGCCTCAAGATCCTAAAGTAGCATTTAAAGCTGAATGGGAAGCGTTAGAAATAATTGATCATCAATGGGCACTTCAACAAATTGATAATGAATTTATAGAGGGAAAACATATAGATACAAATACATCTGTATAATATTTTTATTCATTTAAATCAAAATTTTAGTATCATGAAAATTAATTTATCATCAATTTAAATTAATATAATTTGTTTTCTAGTGTATTTATAATTAAAAATTCAAATATATATATATATATATATATATATATATATATATATATATATATATATAGAAGAATGATTAAATATGTGTGTGTGTGTGTGTATATATATATATATATATATATATATATATATATATATATATATATATATATATATATATATATATATATATATATATACATACATACATATTTAATAATTCTTAATATTTAGAATTTTGTATAAAAATGTGGGAGTACATTGGATTATTAAAAAATCACATCTTAAAAAAAATAAAATTGAAACTTTTCTAATACTGATAGATATTTTTATAAAAACCATAACATTGATAATTGTTATATTTTCTAAATTCGTAATTAATACATCATGTTTAAAAATGTTATATGATATTAAATTGATAAAATTTCTGTTAGTAGCTTAATATTTTTCTTGTGAAAATACAAATTAGTGGAAAATGTGTTCAAGGATTTTTGTATAATTCTGTACAATCCATATTTTTTAGATGGAACCATATGTGTATCTAATAAAATAATTCATTGAAAACTGAAAAATGTCAGTATAATTTCAGGTAAATATTTACTTTTGACCACATTTTTATATAGTTGGTATTTATTGTGTTAATATTAAAATTATAAATAAATTTAGATGTATTGTTATCAGTATCTTGTACTATTATTAAAATTATGTGTTTTTGTTAAAATTTGTATTATCAAATAAATGTTACAGTTAAAATAAAATATAATTAATTTGTAGTTATCCTTAATACTTTTTACATAGCATTTTTATTATATATATATATATACACAGAATATTTTTAATTATTTCATTATTGTGTAATATTAAGAAATAAATTGGAAACTTAAAATTATAGAACATAATGTTCTTTATTCATATTTCTCTAAAAGTATAGAGATTATTCTTATTTGACATTTGTTGCTGATGATATGTCTGCGAGTATTTAGGAATTGTAAATTTTATTAAAAATATTAATTCCGTACGTAATGGCATCGGTGTCTGAAAATTCAAGTAAGATGAGGGAAACTTATTTTGAAAGTTTAGAGAAATGGTTAAATGAAGCTCGTATTTGGAATGAAATGAATTTGAGTTTTGCTATGCATTTGTTGACATTAAATAATGCAATTCCAAATTCAATAAATAACAATTCTGGAAATGTAAATCAAAGACCTTTTGAAATATTATTTAATCAAATACGTAGGAATATATTAAATAATGTACAAAATGCACAATTACAGAACATTCCAGTACAGAGAGTTGAGGAACAAAGGTTAATTGAAGGTATTGAACAAATGGTTTTTCTTGTAAAATATTCGTGCATTATATATTATCATCTTTTTTTAGAAAATGGTAATCAGTCATATGAGTATGTAATACCACCTCTTTGGAAACGCTTTGTAGCAGAGTTCATAGATTTTATAATACTTTTTTTTTTGAAACTCGCTATTACGTTTATAGCAATAGATTTATTTGATTTTATGTAAGTAGTTTGTATTTCATGTACTAAATGTTGTTTAAAATTTCTTATTATTATTATATATTCATTGTAAGTAATGCTATCTGATCCATTATTATCGTAAATATTATCTATTTTAAATGTTTCTTTTTAATGGTAAACATATATATAATTTTATATTATTATGTAATTTAATACATAAAGTTTTTTCATGTGATTAACTAGTTAATTGCATTTATTTGGTCATAAATATTTTGAGCTAGTGATTACTTAAAAATGTAGCCCAAAAACAATTTCACTGTTTTCAGTTGGAAAAATATGCAAGATTCTTTTGAAAAATTGAAAATGAAATTTCTGTATGTATCTGTTCAATATATGTGCAAGTATCATTTTATATATTCATTTTTTTAGAGATTTAGATAAATATGATATAGGAGTTATACAGAATAGTTTAAAAGTGGATTACAAAAAAGCATTAGAAATGACTTCTGATATATTGGTTTTGGAATTCATTCATAAAGTGGTTGTTTGTGGTTTTGAGGTACATATTTTGTGTACAATTTAAAACTCTTAAAGTATATATAATAGTATTAAAATAAATTGTTGTAATGTATTATGTAGGCATATTGGATTCAAGGAGGAAACGGAGATAGAGAAGGAGGTCGTACGCCTGGTAAAATGGTGATGGCATTACGAGTTGTGACTGCAAACAATGTTGTAGCAGTTCCTGGCCGACAGCGAGAAACTGTTATAGTGTTCCCAGGGACAGGCTGTAATTTTTGGACTGCCCTCACTCGATCTGTTTTAAAAAGTGTTATTCTTGCTTTATTTTTTCCAGTATGTTTCACATTATTTTTCTTTCAGTTTAATAGAACTGGATATGATATAATATGTAAAACTATAGTTGTTGAAGACAATCAGTATCCAGTTCGTAGACGAAATTTATGATAATTTGTTATTATTGTTTAAGTAAAATGTTAAATATATAAGTAAAGTTATTAATAATGTATTTGTTGTAATAATGTATTTTTAAAAAAAACATTTTTTTCTACTTTCCATATCCTACTCCTTATTTATTACTCTAATTGAAAACTATTCATTTTAAAAGAAATGTATTATTCTTATGTAAACTATATAATATTTATATTTTTATGTATTTATACATACACATATACACTTTGTCTTGTTTCTATTAAAAAAAATAAATTTTGTCTTGTGTTAAAAAAAATATGTAGTTAATTACTAATTTATTTTTTAACAGACTTTTTAAAAAGGAAAACTAAAAATGGTCATTAAACATAAAATATATAACATTACTTAAGAATATTTCCTTTTTTAAGAAAATTCAAATTAAAAAAAAATAAAATTATGTGCTTTAATTTACTTTGTTCTTTTTTTCTTGTAGGGAATACAATTAATCGTATTTGTTGAATAGAACACAAATTTCAAGCATAGTACATAATATGAAAGTCTATTTTGTGAATGAAAAGTAATTGACTTTATAAAGTTAATATTACATTATTGAAAAAAAAATTTTCTTAATATTTTCGAGGTAGTATATAATCGTTTTTATTAATTAACGATTTTTTTAAAAAATAAATTTTATTAACATAATTAACTAAATTAACTATATAATTGAAATATTCTTAAAATCCATAAGAGTATACGCTTAATAAAATTATATATTAACGCATAAATTTTATGTATCAAGTATACTTAAATGAAATAATGTTTATACATTATTATAGTTTGAATGATGATGTAAGAGATTGACCATATGGTCGCTATTATAACGTTCGAGTTATACGTTCATTTCGTTATTTAAGAGAACAGTTAATTTGTATACTGATATCTATAAGAATTAAAAGGTCATATTTTTGTAAATGAAAATACTTTTATAAATATTTTCGGTAAGTGCATTTTTAATAATATTGTGGTTCATTTTTTAATAATAATATAACAATGCAAATTTTAATATTATTTTATGTTCTATTATATTCGTACTGCGTTTATTTTCTTCTAATTATGTTTTCTAATTATTTGATTTTATAAATATATATAATTCGTTTTTATTGAACGATTAGTTTAATTATTTTAATTATCTTGACTTTGTGTTGTTTAAAAATAAAACTTTTATTATGAATGTACCCAGAGCAGTTCATCCATACAATTATTTTTTTTTTATATGTTCGTTTTTTTTTATTTAATTATTCTTTAATATTTTATCTTCTTCATTTTGAAAAAAAATCGAAAAATAGGTATTTGAGTTAAGTTGCAGAAAAATTGTGATTTTATATACATACATAAATACACACACATACACATACACATATATATATATATATATATATATATATATATATATATATATATATATATATATATTGTTTAAATAAATATGAATGTATGTATTTTTTGTTAAATTTACATATTGATTATTTTACGAATATAAAATATTAAATGAAAAGTTTAAATGAAACAACTCAAATAACATATGTAAATACGCATAGTTTTATAACATGCGAACTCATTCATTTCAATTGATAATCGTTTGAAATGTTCAGTACTTAAAGAGTACCATTTATGGATATAAAAGTAAATCTTTCGTAACATATTAACATTTATTTCAACTACAAGATTGGAATATATAGTTTCAGTTTCCATAATTGGTAATGTGGCTATTTTTGCGTTTGTCTCATTATTTGCTTTCACTATCAAAATATAATGTGTGTAATGTTTTTGATCTAATGACCTAATTTATTCAATTACAAACATCAAAGTTTGAAACTTTTTCAGAAGTTTATCTTAAATAGTTTATATATATATATATATATATATATATATATATATATATTTATACACTAGTACTTTAAATTCAGGTAAAACCTAAATAATAATTTATAGAAAGTAATAAAAAAAACATTGTTTTTAATACTAATTGGGGTCATGAATTAAAAATGATTATATTATTTTAAAATTATGATTTTAATGATGATATTTTATTAGAAATGAATATATTATTTATATATATATATATATATATATATATATATATATATATATATATATATAAACAAAAATACTGTCTTTACGAATTTATTTTTTTATAGATACGTGAACTTGCTACTTATTACAAATTCTAAACTCTCCATTGATTAATGTTCATTTTGATATAATATTTTTTAATTTTCAAAATATAGACATTTTTGTCAATAAATAATTATTATGAGTAATTATTATTTATATTATCGTAAATAATTTTTTCGTTTAATTAACTCTCGAAATCTTAGAAGAATCTTTCAAAGTTTTCTAAATATTTAATTAACTTCTTAAATAGTTGATAGGAAATATTATTTTATTAAAATATAAATATATTATTTTTTTTTAAATACTAACGATTTAAATTATTATATTTGAATGTATTCTACCATATTGTTTATTTTAAGATAATTAACTTCAATTATATGTTTTAGTTAATACTTAAATAACGAGAAAGAATTTCGCTAGTTCTAATATGAACAACATAAATAATAATAATTTAAATTTATTAAAATCCAATAATAACTGAATTTAATATAAAATACATATATATTGTTTCGGAACTGTGGCAAATTTATTTCATATAAATGATTACCCCAATATCACAAGATATTAGAAAAGTGTTCAATAATTAATTATTGTTTACTTTCTTTGATTATAAGCTACAATAATTCGTATTTCAATGACAATGCAATCAAACTCAACGTTCGGGTGATAAATGATATGTTGCCATCGAAATATGCATCAGCTTATGAATAAAGAACGTGAACAATAATTGTTGAACATGTTTTCAACATCTTGTGATATTTACTTGATCATTCATCCACATATCTGTGATATTTATATTTAACATCGATAGAATTTCAATTTTTTAATTAGTTATGTTTATTTTTTAAATGATTTGTGTACACATAATGTCATGTTATAAGATTTGAACACTTAGAATGTCAATATATAAGAGTTAATGAATTTTCATGATAATATCACTAGTTAATATGAAAAAACATACATGTAGTTGTTGTAAATTGTAGTAATTAAACCATTTAACAGTATTTGATTTGGGCTCAGAACTAATTAAAATTAATATCTCGAGACAATTTTCTTATACTAATGTTATTATTAATTTTATTAATAAAAAAAGAACAAAGATTTGAATATCCAAATAAGTTTGCAATTTTATATTAATGAATATATATATTTTTTAATATATGAATGTACCGTCTGGGTAGCACAGTGATTTGCATCACTGCGTGTCATGCGAGAGATTGCGTTCGATTCCCAGTCAGAGAGTTCTTCACTTTCGAGGGTTGAGCATGAAGGCCGACAAATCTCATTTTGTAAAAAAATAACTGTTGAAAAAGTTAAAGCGGAAAGCGTCGACAGACTATAATACCGCATATATATATATAACAGAAAAATATTCGAAAATGTTAATTATTTTTCGCAATAATTAAATCACTATTTGAAGTTTGTTTTAAAATACTTTTAGAACAAGTATTTATTTATTGAAATATGTTGTCATCAAATGTTTAACTTATTTTCTATATTTCTTAATTGAATTCATCTTTTATTGTTTATAAATTATTCGTGTGTATTTAGTTCATCCAGTTTATTCCTTAGTGAAATGATTTTGCATTTCTACTTTGTGTTAATATTTATCTTCATTTTCTTTCTAGATGGTTCGGTTTTGATTATCCATGAAATTTTCAATGAAACCATTTAAAAAGATCTAATCCCCTTGACTTGATTAATTAATTATCTTCATAAACTCTTTCTTGTTAGAGTACTGTTGATTATTATCTAATTTTGACTTATTCTTCGTCCATCGGATTCTCTTAATATATGTTCTGACGTTTAATCTAATACTATTTGTGATATTTTCCAAAGATAAATAAATAATGAACTGTTATAATAAAGATGGTGCATCGTTGTCATCAATAGGAACATAGAGCATGAAGTAGAACGCTGGTCGCGAAGACTTGTTCTATTCTTAGTCACCGTGGGATATGTGTGGCCGGTTCTATATATACCTAAAAATGCTTGTTTGGTCGTACAGTCGACGCTTACACGTTCAGGTAGGTCTAGTAGTGTGGCTCTGCATCCGCCGGGACGTCACGTGTGCTTTCGCCTGACAGTGTTGTTCATAAAAGCTGCTTCTTCGTTTGTTCAGTGTACCTGTTTGTGACGAAGGTTCTTGTTTTCTAATTTCACGTAGTGGAAGTTCGATGTTTATATTATTCAGTGCCAATATACGTGTGTGTATAGTGTGATAGGATATGAATTGATTGTGGTAATTTATATATGGAAACAACATGAACAATATTTGAAAGTGCACCCTTAAGTAAACAATTAAAATGTTTCTATTATTTACATCCATATTAAAATATTTATCATTTTCTTTGTTTAATACACAGTTTAATGAACTTTTTAAGACTTTCTTCAAATTCAACTAATTTTATTTCTATTTTTTCTTGTTTACTCCAACAATATATATTCATTTTTCAATTATTTAATTATTGTAACAGTTCTTTTATTGTTCCCTTCAATTTAATTAACTTGGTGTATTTTAATTGATAATAAATTATAGCATTTAAAAGTATGTAATATTGTAAGGTATATAATATTTAAAAGTATTACAATATTACGAATTATATTTTATAGATATGAAATTGAACATTTGCAATGATATCTATTACTGATCATCGAGTTAATGACAATATTTTTCTACATTTGTTAATATATTGTAATTGTATTCGATTTTAATATATGTTCCAAATTAATGACCTCATGCGTAAAATTTCATTCGTATCTATCTATGTATTTATTAGGCAGATAGATATACACATTTCAATAAAAAGTTTTTTTTCTTTAAAATGAAAATATCTGTAATTAATTAACTAACAACAAAAGAATTTTGATCATGTGTTGATCTTTTAACATCTAAACTCTAAACTTATTAATTTTATCCTGTTTGTATTACTATTCTATTTTGTAGTAATATATATATATATATATATATATATATATATATATATATATATATATATATATATCGTAATAGTATAAAAATTAAATTATTTTATATATTACATTTTTTTATTAAACGTTTCTAATACAAAATTGATAACAAAAAAATCTATTACGGATTTTATAAGAGTTTATATAAAATGTTATAAATATTTACAGCGTTTGAAACTTTGTTTAATAAATTTAATTTGATGTGTATATATATATATATATATATATATATATATATACATATACATATACATATACATACATACATACACAGCGTAAAAATAAATATTGTAATGTAGCCAAATATATCATATGATTGTTTTGTAAAATGATTATACACGATATTAAAATATCGTGTATAATTCAGTGTCATCGTAGTGTGTCAGATTATTATTTATTTATGTAAATATAATATTTATATAAATAAAATAATTTATATATATATATATATATATATATATATATATATATATAAATAATGAATTTTATTTAAAAAAGACATATGATTAATTGATAATAATGTTGACGTTAATTTTCATTTTTATTTTATTTAGCGTAAGGTTAATGACATTGTCAAAAAGTTTTTTGATTTATTTTAACTTAAAACGACCTTATGTACAATAGAAAAATGTTTCTGTTTATAAATTTCGTTTTGTTTATACGATATATACTTTTATAAATAGATTATCATGAAAAAATCCTCAATTTATTTTAAATGTATATTTATGTATTTTATAAAAAAATATTCATAAAATATTTCCCTAATTTGGCCAATAATTAACACATGTAGGTATACAGTTTAAAAACATTTTACTAGTAACGTTTAGTTATTTTTTGTGGTCAGAAAAGCACATATAAAAATATAACTTCTAAAAAATAATTATAACTTCTAACATCCTTGTGTTTGGCCTTAACATCCTACGCTTTAATGTTTATATATATATATATATATGAATGTTTTTTTAAAAAAATATATATATAATTAGATTGACAAATAATAATATGTAATGATTATCGAATCAACAATAATAATTTTACAATGAATTTTTTTAATAAAATCGAATTAATAATATTTATTTCTGTATTAAATCATTTTAAATCTGATTCACTGATATTTCATGAAAAGTTATTTTGACAATAGTCGTATGGTTGAATCAGCTGGTTAAAAATAATTCATTAACTATTAAATTGTGTTTGGAAATAGTCACTTTGTGCGTAATGATAATAAAGATTCTTTTCGCTGTAATCGATTTTATATGTCTTCATATACTATGTTATTCGTATCAGAGCAGCACCTTTTGAAAAACGATGTTCGTTTCGACTTTTTTTTACAATGCACTGGCAATGAATATACTTAAGTACAATGTTTTCATATGTTTTACTTTGTTATAATTAAAAAATATGTATAAGGTAGTCGAAAAGTTTGTTTTGTTTGTTTGAAATGGTTTTGCGATTAACGATTCGTGGTTTAAATTTAGTTTCGACGCCGTATACAAACAATACAAAGCATTTGAAACTAGTTTTGTCAACCGAAAACATTTTTACTAACTGTATCAATATTGTCGAATATTTTTGTAATTTATTTATTTAATACTATTCAATCTTATATATAGATCTTATATTAATTCATTAAACATTAATTTGATACAGTATTAATAAATGTTATATCAAATATATTATATTAACAGTAATAAGTATTATATTATATTTTTATGAATTACTTTGTATATTAAATGAAATTGATATACCTACGTAAACATTATTTTGTAAAAATGTGTGTATGTTTGCAATTTGTAATATATATGATCAAATGTCATTATATTCGATTCCACTGTTGCTCATTGTATGTGTTTTCAAAAGGTGCGTAAGTTTTTATTATATTTATAAATTAAAAAAGAAAATATTAATTTTAATGTATATATATATATATACGTGTGTGTGTGTGTGTATACATAAAATGTTTATTATTTACAAATAACATTTCTTAAAAAAATCTTTAAAAATAAATCAAAATTGTTATACTATGTGAAGTGTATAAAATTATACAAATTCTTATAAATAATTTTTTTTATCTGATTCAGTGGTTTTGTGTCCATAATTTTAAAGCGATAGGGAAAGGAAATTGTGGTTTTAACATTTTCCTTAAATACATACATTAATATGTATGAAAATTAATAAATATTTAACTTGTTTTTTAATTTATAAATATTACATATTAACAAATACCTGAATATTTAACATATTTTTTTTTTATATTTTTCTTATTTAAAATGTACTTTTAATGGAAATATTATCTAAGTATTCGTGTGTGTGTATTTATGTATGTATATATATATATATATATATATATATATACACATAATTATATATATAAGATATATTTTAAATATATATTTCCTTATGAAAAACAATATATTTTAAATAATTTCAAACTTAAATAGTGGTTATTGAAAGCAGTAAAATGTTGGTCTATCAAGTATCGTCTTTTGGGAACAAATATAACAATGTAAAACTTATCAATGTTGTTTCCGGAAGTCATGGTACGATGATTTCTGATCAACATAGAAAATGTGTGTCAACGAATGAATTTGTGTAATCTATATTGTAGTTTATATATATATATATATATATATATATATATACATACAAACATACATACATACTAATATGTGTGTATGTATGTATTTAATATATATTTTTTATTACAGATTTTCAAACATTATTGTTTTGTCAACAATACTGAAATTTAAACAAATAAATTTATGCAACTACATACACTTGGATGTATAAATAAAAGAACCGGTGTTCATTGTGTACTATAGATAGCAGCACTTTGTGATTATTGGTTACCATAAAAGACTTAATGATGAACGAAGGGTATCGTGGTGAGGAAGGCCGACTGTACTCTCCAGTCGGCCAACAGCAGTCGTATCAACTGCAACAGACGCGTGATTATCGCGAGTGCGAGCCGCAACAATATTACGATTACGAGGACGAAGACGAAATGGCGGCAACAGAAAGAGAACTCGCCGAAGATGCACAGTGGAAACGTATACAACAAAATACATTTACACGATGGGCCAACGAACATCTGAAGACTGTCGAAAAACATATTGGAAATTTGGAAACTGATTTAAGTGATGGTTTAAGATTAATTACCCTTATTGAAGTACTATCAGGTAAAAGATTACCGAAACACAATAAGAAACCAACGTTTCGATCACAGAAACTTGAAAACGTCTCTGTAGCTCTTACCTTTCTTCAGGTTGATGAAGGAATTCGTATTGTCAACATTGGTGAGTCACGTCAATCTTTTTATTGTTGTGGAATTCGAAATCAGATTAGTTAATAGCAATTTTTTCCCTAATAAATGCGAGAAATCCAAACAACTGCAGTAATAAATTTACGCAGGAAATTTGGAATTTCAAATATCGAGTCCTTTATAAACAATTCTTGTATGAATTAATCTCGTTAAATATTTAAAATTAAGTAAAAACATATAAATGCATTAGCGTTATTTTTAATATTAATATCGTAAATGTATCATTTGTATATTAATGAAAATATTCATTTAAATTTTATTAATCTGAATATTTCATTATTATAATTCAAATCAAAATATATTGTGATTGGTTTTAATAGTAAATATCGTTATTTTCTATGTTATTTACATGTACCAAATATCTGAACTATTCATTAAAAACTACAAGGTAATCTTGGAATTATAAAAATATAAATATTGCACTGTTAATTAAACAATTATTTTCAATTATAGCGAGTTTATGTAAACAATAGCTTGTGTAAATGTTTTCTTAACATTTGATATTAATTTTACTTAAAAGAATGCATTGCAATAATAAAAATATCTTTATTTTTCTATTAAGTACATAAACTATTATAAAACAAAACCGGTAATTTAATCTTAACATTTTATTACTGACAAATAAATCTAAAATAAAGTTAATAATCCATTAAAATGTTTAATCGTATCAAACAATCAACCTAAATATGAAAACAACTAATAAAAAGTTTCATCGTATGATCGTTAATAAAAAAAAACACTATATACTAATTCAGTAGTTAATCATTAAAAAAAAAAATTCATAAGTTTTGTTGATCAAACGATTTAAGCATTTTGTAGATTTCAGTTTTAAATCTTTTTAAAATAATTTAAATAAAAGTACACACTTTGTATAACAATTATTAGTGATACTAGAATATACGAATGTATGGATTGACTTGTACACATGAAGAATTTTGATGAGTGCGAACTAACAAACTAAACGTTTAACAAAAGACCAATAAGAAATTTATTCAAAAAACAAGAATAATTCAGTTAAATGAACTTTATTGCGAATTCAGAGAACTTATCATTTGAATAAAATATGAAACGAATACAAATATTTATAAAATTATAGTTTCAGACGATAGAGTATTGATTATAAAATAATTATATCAAATTAATTAATTGATCAGTAAGTTAATATAAATCAATTAAACGTTTTTTTAGTAAGAAAATAATCGATATTAATTCTTCAGTTGTATGTATTATAATTTGTAAATATTCAATATTTAATTCAAATATTTCAATAAAAGCGATTACTTGTTTTGCTAATTTATTTTTCATTAGAGTATATAATTTTATTAAAAATATCTCTAAGCTGTGATTAATAAATAATTAAATAATAATCACAAAATTGATCTTTAAAATAAATCGAATATTTTTGGTTTCGTTCTATAATATGATGTATATATACATTTTAAAAAATGTAAGTGTGTAATAACTGATTTATTTGAATAATCAAAATGAAATCGCAGCATTTTGATAAATTATTAATATCAGTACATAAATCTAACTTTTAATGTCTTGTTAATATTTGATTCAATAAAGGTCATTCAAAAATTAAAATATTCATTATCGGATTTCCAGTTTTGACTAATATTATTATTATATTAGAATGAAAATATATTTAGAGTTTTATAAATGAAATTAAAAAATATTTAAAGATTTAATTTATGTATTTTCATATTTCCGAAGAATTATACATATTTTTGCATACTTTTTAAATTAAATTAATTTTGTATTTAAATTAAAAAATAATCGAATGCTTTATGATGTATATTGTCAGTGAAAGTAATGTCGGTTCAAAACATGTACACTGGTATAATTTCAATATGAAATGTTTCATAAACGTATTACGGCGTTTGTATTATATATTTTCCATTCAGTTTGAGTTACGTGACTTTTTGACCATTTCTACGTACTGTCGATCTTATACTGTGAACATTTACAAATGTGTTTGACAAGACTAGTCACGAGCTATGTCGGCATTTGTCGTTTGTCCTGACAGATTTTCCAAATTGTTCAGGAAATCCAGAGAATATATATATATATATCTTGTATCAAACTGTCAAAACTCCAAATTGGATTAAATGACGTACAGTTTATACAATTGCCGGCATTTGTACACTTTTATAACTTTTTTTTATTCGGAGCCGGCTTCGTTAATACAGATCCGAAATCGTGTTTCGTTGTGGACAATGTTAATGTAAGGACCGGTTCTATGTATATATGAACAGTGCATCGCACCTAGTCTCGTTTTTATGTAACTTGCTGTAGATAAAAATATTTTGTGATTGCCAACAAAAACAACTAGTTATAATCCAAAATCAATTTGGTTTGTTTTAATAAATATACATAATCATTTTTAATCAAGGTAAAATAATTTTCTTTTAATTCAACATTATATTTTTTTACTAATACTGTATTGAAAGAAAATATAAAAATAATGGATTTTTTGTAATGAAAAACATATAATTATTTGTAAATGATAATTGATAATTTTTCAAATTTGAAATTGACGATGTTCCATATTATATTTTTGTTAATTTCATAAGACGTATCTAAAATATTCCTCAATGATATCAAAATTTATTTATTTTATTAAAATTTGTTATATTTATTGTAGGTTAAAGATATAAATGTAGAATCTGAAAGATACGATGTGATTGTCTGATTTTTCACATTGTTTGAATTATCATGAAAAAATAATTATATCGTTTTTATTCACTATTGAAAATTATATAAATATTTCATCACTGAACATACGTTAAGAATTTAACTGATTCTCAAAAAAAAAATATATATAGTTAGTTATCATTAAAAACTATATTATCAATTCAACAAATAAATTTCGCACTATTATTATTATATCTCTTTTGAATTAATCGTGGCCTTCAGAAATATAGCGATGACTTCACCTTATTATGAAACCATCGTTTTGTTGTAATGGCAAGTACTATCAAAAACTAGTCTTTGGTGACCAAAGTTCTGCCTTACACCCCTTTGTCACGTTTTTAAACAATTTTGGAAATAAACATTTCGTTTTTGAAGTCGTTTCATTTCCATTCTCAGTCGAATTATTAACATAATGTACGGTACTTTTAATTGTGGATTTTTCATTATTTAGGTCAGAAATAGTTTTAACTAGTGTTATATAGGAATCAGGTGACACTTTTTTAATTTTAATTTTATTAAATTGATGTTTATCTTCTATTACTGTTGTATATAAAAATAATAATTCATTTCATTTACATTATGTTGACATGTTACGAAAATACATTCATAATTTACTTTCATATATTTTGAAAGGGTTGTGTTTAAAATGAACACCTGTGTATAAAAAAATGTTTAGTCTGAAACGTACGTGTTTCAAAAAGACAACATTGTTTAAAATTTGCATTGTTCGTTTCTAAAAAGACAATACATTTGAACATTTTTCATTTTTATTTTGATTCCAATATGTAAAGCACGTTTTGCTCTGAGAATTATATTACTTTTGCCTCTCGTGTTTATTCTATCTACCGTACTTTTCACGTTGTTTGACTCTACAATGCATCCAAGACATGAAGAACGGACATTCCATTGAAATAACGTTATGTACAATACACACACACACACACACATATCACTGTTGTGAACTTAAATTTGTGACGTCATCTCGGTTAAATTTCAATTCTCCTGATTATTATTTACTTCCTACACGTATTTTTTTCTGACGAGAAATTTGAACAATAAAAATCAATTAATATCAAATAATTTAATATCATCGAACCAAATAGCAGATGAGAAACGGTGCTTTGAAAAGAATTAAAAAAATGACATCTGTGTTTTTTTAATTTGAATTTAATAGTTTTTGAGTGGATCAATTTTACTTCATCTTATTGAATCTCAAATATAAGAGATTGCCGAGATAAATATAAGTAATAAAGTATTTTGAATTATTTAAGAGTATCTTTGAAACAGTACAATTCATTTTTGGTTATTATTTATCTTATTGTATATGTTTACGATCTTAATTATCGCTACTCGATAGCTAGTATAACAGTTTTAAGAAAAGAATGTAAATGTTGCCATTGCTTTAATTGATTGTAAACTAGTGATAACGTTGTCCATGGTTACAATACTACATATAAATTCGATTATATAGTAAACTATTTATATTGTTAGTTCATTTAAGAATACAAATAATATGGATTTGACTATATACATAAGCCAGAAATAATATTTATTTATTTTGATCGTTCAGTGTCAATGCTTTTATGTTCTTAACGGACTATGATTGCATATTAATAAAAACTACAAAAAAATGACCTTGATTGTACAATTACTCGAACAAAAAAATGAAATAAATGCATGAATTAAAAAAAAATAATCAGATGACTTTAAAATAATCAGTTGCATTTCAAAATGAAAAAAAAATGATTGAACTAATAGACATTTTTCATTTTATTTTGTAACGTACAAAATTCAAAACGAATTTTTTGAACATTTCATCTATAAAAAATATTTTATATAATACTTATTGTAATCTATATTATAAATAATTTTAACAATACAGGTTAAATTATTATAGAAATTATGTTACTTTTTATTTTCAAAGAATTTATTTTTATGTATTACTTTTTTTTGATATAGTTTTACTTTAAAAATATATTTTTAAAATAAATTATAAATACTTAATTCAGCAGACAAATAAATGTAAATGATTTGTATAAATGCTATGCATATATATATATATGCTATTTTATAAATTATTTTAATAAAATAATTGCAACAACCGAGCTCGTGTATTAATACAAAAAAATAAACAACATCCTGTTGGTTTAACGATAGTAAAAAGAGGCGTTTCCTAGCGTCAGTAGTCGATTTGTATAGAATTTTTTTTATAAAAATGAGAAATGAATATAATCTAATCTCGTAATCTTCAGATACTAATATTTTTTTATTAATAAAAAAATTAATAAATACAAATTTGATTGGAGTGTAATAAGTAATTTAAAAAAAATCAATAGAAATTTAATTTCTGTTTATCGAGTGTTCAATATGTTGTAGTTATTTTTTCGTAATTTATTACATATGTAAATATTATTTATATGTATAAAAATTCTATTGAAATATTTATAGAAAAATAACAGATATTTTTAAAATAATGAGAATATAATTGCACACATTTGTTTAATATAAACAAATTTTCGAACAATTGTATTTAATTGTGAATAATAAATATTATTTAATATACAAATAAAATTCTATTTTAGACATCACAGATATATTCGCGCCAAAAGTTCGTTAAAAATTAATCATTCATACATTTATATCGAAGGTCATACTATTTTATTTGCATTACTTTTCACTTAACATTTTAAACAAATTTATTTGTAATTTATATATATATATATATATATATATATATATATATATATATATATATAAATACAAGGACACAATATTGATGATTGATTATAACGTTTGTTTGTTATTCATATAATTCCTATTATTAACATATTTGAAATTTATTACCATAAAAAAGAAATTCTATTCATTTTTCAAAGTAAATAAAAATTATTTGGTCAATTTATAAGTAGTGTATTTAATGTAATAAATTCAAATATAATTAACTAAATTTAACCATAAACTTGAAAGTATACTAAATGTATAATTTTTAAAACTTAAAATTTTTATTAATTTTGGGATAGTTAAATTATTTAAGATTTTAATTTAAATCCAAAATAACAATATAGGAAAAAGCTATTATCAATTTTATTAGTAAATCGCAAGAAAAATTGATTTCTTCACTTACTAATGTCAGTTTATAATAAAGAACTGTATATTTTTTTATTTTCAAGTTTGTGATGTTCAGTTCTCGTTTATTAACATAATCCTGTTTTGAATTCATTATTTATAAATTGACGTCGATCAAATGTACTTATTTCATAAATGAAATAAACAAGATGGATAGAAAATCTTATATCTTAAAAGTACTTTTCATCTTACAACGTATCATAAATTTACATATGAAATAATTACAAATGTTCTTTTTATAATTTCATTATCATGGTCAGTTTACGTTTTCATTTTTCAATGTCATGGTTGTATTGTATATATCTACTTGTACTTTATATATATATATATATATATATATATATATATATATATATATATATATATATATATATAATGTGTGTGTGTGTGTAATTTATATATGTGTATGCATTAAAGTCTCATATTTATTAAATACGATAATTTTAACTGGGACATCAAGGTCAGCAATGAGTTAGTTGTTTTATTTGGAATAGCGAGTATTTAAAATACTCGCCAGTGTTGAAGCGGTTTTCTTGTGTAGTTTAAATGAAAACGACATTAAATGAAAACGAAATTTTATATTCTATTAACCATAGACGATCTCATGCATATATTATTATCTATATAAATATCATGTTGTTCAATGTAAACATAGATAATATTTAATATTGAAACTAGTATGATTTCGCTAATTGAATAATTGAATTATATTACCTGTCTCTTTCGTTTTTTAAATAGTATCGTATATTTATTTTTAAACGATGATTAATCGTGTTTTAATGTCTGAAAATATTCAGTTTTCTAATAGAATTATGTATGAGTTTGTAAGAGAAATTGTCATTCGATAATATGGAAACTGATTTAATTTATAAATATTCTAGTCATGAATATTAAATTACAGTTGTTCATATCAAAGTTATCATTTAATAGACAAGTTTTATAGATACAATTCAAACATAATTACAAATAATTGGAACGAGTTATACGTCTTTAATAAAGATAGAAACGTATATTTTTAACAATAGTGCTGATTTGGTACTTTCATCAATTTACTGTCCTATTTTATAAGATGAAAATAATAATTTGTAAAACAATTTGTATAACGAGACACTTATTGTACAGATAATGGGACACAAATTGGACGAGACATAATAATTGCTACATAGTTAATCATAGATTGTTGACATCTAGCTCGTGACCTAGACATTTACTCATGTAACCTTGTACTACTAACATATATATATATATATATATATATATATATATATATATATATATATATATATATATATATATATATATATATATATATATATAAATCCCATTTAATTTTTTATTCATAAAACTTTATTAAAATTTGAAATTAATAATTTTCTATCTTTTCCTTTTTCAGATTTCTATTTCAAATTCGTTATTTGTTAACTTATTAATCGATTTTATTTTTTATTATTTCTTTTATCTTTAAAAGATTTTGAATCAAAAATGTTTAAAGCCTAATTTATTTTATCTCTGTGGCATAGCTGTTCGTTACTTGACAAGATTAACTAAATCAAATTATTTTTATTTTCGTATGTATAAAGCCCAATTTCTCAGTAGTGTACATCTAATGTAATAAATTCAATTATAATTCTCTAAATTTGATGATTATGTGAAAACTCTAAATTTAATGTTTACTAGTTTTAAGTTAATCAAACTGTTTAAGATTTTATGAATGCAAAATAACAATTTCAATCTGATTGAAATTAATATTTTGTATCAATATAAAAAATCTAATTTGAATTTCGTCAATAAACCATAATTGAAATAAACTTTCATTCAAATGTTATATTTGTATAATTTTACTAATTTTTATTTAAATGCATGCTATTTTTTATGAATATTTAATTGATTTAACAAATGTTTCTTAATTATTTGCACGTGTTTCTGTTATATCAACTAATTATGTATGTAAATTAATTACTGATAATGAAAGAACTGTAAAAGTAGTAAAAAATTGAGTTCAAGATTTGAAGGGGTCTGAGTTTAAATATATAAGTAGTTTAGAAATGAAATTATTAGGTCGTGTAATATGAAATGTCGGATTTTTATTTTATTATACAACCTAATATTTACTGGTGTCTGCGAGTGTTTCCACGCGTGCGTATGTAATCTTTATATAAATGTGATTTTTTTATTGTCTGATCAATTATTTATATATATATATATATATATATATATATATATATATATATATATATATATATATATATATATATATATCTTCCCACATACATATATATTGACATATAGGTACACATCACAAACACGTGTGTGTGTGTGTGTTGTGTATAAGAGTACATTCATTTACATATGTGGTATGTTCATGTGTGTTGTATACGTCCTTGAGAAACACCGGCATTTCGCTGATGTTCTCATTGTGAGAAGTGAACGACTAGCTGCGATGCCAGCCTCGACTAGACCGGCTCGGTCAGATTTACCTGGTTAACACACGTTCCAAGCACTAGCGTATCTACAGGAGGCGTGAAGTACACCTTCATTGTACTTCAAAGAACTTTTTATTATAATCATTATGATTAAAGTCTATCATTTAATTTGAAAATGGTCAATTATTTTAAACATCTATGAATGTAACATAAATGGACATACTTAATGATCAGGTATATCATTTTCTTTGAAAAATTAAATTCCATACGAAAGAAAAATATAACAAAATGATTTCTATTAATTTTATCGTTTTAAAATCATGATTATAATATGGAAATAATATCTAACATGTTTCTTTTCATTCACTTTGACTATTTAGTATATACATTTTTTTATTTTCATATTGTTAATTAATATAATGGATCATTTTGTAAAATCCAAGTAAAGAATGTAATTGTGTTTATTTCTTAAAATAAATCTGATATTTTAATTATCATTATATTGTCTACTTATATTGAGTTGGTTATTTGTTTTATCCATATATTATATTGAGATAATACATTCTATTGTATATTTTAATTTGAGCTAGATTTATATATATATATATATATATATATATATATATATATAATTAATCTTTTATATTTAACTATATTAATTTATTCCAAATTATTTTCTGGCATAAATTCTTGTCTGTACAAATTAATTTTATGAATTTAATTTTTTCACTTGTAATTAGTTTACGTTTAATTTTCAATAGATGTTTATAATAATTTAATCTCTAATTATTTCTTAATATATGTCAAGAATTTTAAAAAACGAATATAATAATAGCACAGTTTATTATAAAATCGAAAGTTTGATTTTATGACTTATGGAATGGAGAAAAATATAAATATATAAGAATTTATAATTTTTTTCTATATAATAATGATAATTTTGCTTATATATGTCTAATAATAGTTTCACTTTAAATAATTATTCAAATAAAAATTATTTGACTTTTTTTGTATCTGATTTTTTAGATAATCGATTGTCAATTATGAAATTTCGAGAATATATGTTTCATATAAAATATATTATTAAAGATAATTAATAATTGTTACAATTACTATTTTAATATTAAATATAGCCTCGATTTTATACGTCAATGAATTCAACGAAAAAGTCATGATGACATAATAACAACGGCAACGTTCTCTTTTAACATGTATATATATATATATATATATATATATATATATATATATATATATATATATATATATATATATATACGTGTGTGTGTGTATCAATATAAGTACCTCGACTACCTATATGTATAATATTTACTATTATAGATAACTTGCAATGTTTTGATGCAAATTATCGTTTACAAATGGTACTAGAATATAAAACTCATTTATAATTCTGTTTCGTTTTTTTTATTTTTGTATAATATGATTGATACAATTTTTAATTTGCATTTCTTTACAACACCTGTTTAAAAAGATTTGTTTTACACTGTGTAGTCTGATATACGTCATATATTATATTATGTTACTCATTGCTATTGGAATTGTTTTAATAATTTGAAGAGTTTTGATTATCATAAGAAAATTAAAATAACATTAATTCTTTTACCATAAAATCAACAAGTTCTTTTTAACAATTATAAACTAGTTATATAGATTTTATTTTCGTTTAAAATCATAAATGAATTTAATTCAATTTTTGTATATAATTCATTTATGTCAATTTAATTATTATCATGTTAAGAATTACAAACCATCTCATGTAAACATACTGTTTGAATACAATTAATTACATTTTAATTACCAACAATTTAGTTTATTAGAATTTTTCACCTATTTGACTAAATTTCATTAGTATCAAGTAGACATATTTACCATTTTTAATTCATTTTTTAGTTCTTCTAGATTTTTTTAATTAAATTATTTTATAAGAATACACACACACATACATACATATATATATATATATATATATATATTCTGATTTTTATAAAAAATGTAATTTTAAATAACAGTTATTATTTTTAAATTACTTATTTTCTAAATTAAATGGATAAAAAGTAATACATTTGTGTAAAATTACTTTTGTGTTAAGATTTGGTTGTGCATTATTTGATAGATTATTATAAATTATTTCATTATTGAAATTTCAAAATTGACTAAGTTACTTCACCCTTTTTCAATAAGTATAATTTGAGTTTATTATTACAATAATTAAGAGTAATAAATAAAATCATATTTAACTTTTTTTGGTTGAACAACTCATAACAAATTCGTTTAAGTAAAAATGGAAGAAACGATGAATGACACACAGTTTATTTAAGATTAAAGGGTAAATTTATTTAATGACTAGATGCATTTAAGTCACTACTGTTCGTTACTGTTTTGAAAAACAAGCGTGATAGAATGTTCATATCAGTATTGAATAAACTGCAATGTTATCTTTACTGCCTTATGTTGCTTAAGGTATATGCACTTCAAATAGAAATTTAACATGCCTTTAATGTGAATACATGAAACAATCACAACGTTGTTTCTGTGTAATATGATATTAATGCTCTATCCCCCGTATATCTAAAAATATAACTGCTTGTTTGTAACAAATATGGATTGAGTTTATCAAAAATGTCTGTCACAATGCAATCACATATATAATGATATTGTATATATATATGTGTATATATATATATATATATATATATATATATATATATATATATATATATATATATATATATATATATATATATATATATATATGTATGTATGTGTGTATATGTGTGACTGTAATGTATTAATATATAAAAGGCAGTAATGCATTTCCGATGAAAAATACACTGTATGCATGTTTCTAAGAATAAATCTTTTGAAAATAATTAAATAAGAAATAAATTGTGAACAAATATTAATTACTCGTGAAAATTGAACGTATATTTTTAGTAATAAAAAGGAAAACAATAAGAAATAACGTACATTTTAATAATTCTACTAAAGAATAATATTTGCTTTATAAATTTGTATGTAGAATTTTTGAAAATTTTTATTTAGGTTAATTATATATATATATATATATATATATATATATATATATATGCGAATAACATGAAAATAAATGAAATATTTTAATAACCAGATATTGTTTATAGAATTCAGTCTGTTTCATCCTATTTACTATTCATAAAAGGAAAATAAGAATCATTTAGAAATAAAGGTATTTCGAAGTACATGAAAATATGTTGTTTCAATCAAATTCGTACCTATTTCATATATGTTTGTATGTAAATCCATTTCTTTTTCGATTTCGCGAATCTGAAATGTACGAAAACTCGTTTTAAATGAACATGCTCGGTGCACATTCATTACAAATGCTGCATCAACGTACGAATAGTAATATTGCAAATGTTCAACAGGTGACATAACTTCGTTTCACGATAAGTAAATACGTACATAATATGCAAAAGTGACGTAATCGATTTACTTCGAATCTGCTGATCTCAACAGTGGTGAGACATGGTTTCCATTACTATAACTTCTTGTCTTTTTCATTTTATGGACTTTGTAGTTATGCTAATTATTTAAACGATCTTTTTAATTATATCTAAATAACTTACTTTTAATTCGTAAAATTTTAGTACTTCAAGTCCTGTTTGTAACATAGATAATTATTTTTTAAATAGTTTTATAAAATTAAATGAACTTTTCTGTAAAAATACCAATACTATTTTTTTCATCTTCTATACACTTAACTATGATTTCTGTTAACTTCGCACATATTTCTTTTGCTTATATTAGAGCTTTTGATGGCTTATACCTTTTATATATTAACTGAAGCCAAATCCATTTGTTACGAATCTACTTCTAATATATAAATCGTTTTTTTCAGTTTATACTCGAAAAATAATTTTATGCCCATGTAAAAATATAATCACTTTTTCAGAAAATAATAATAATCGTTATCATATATTTATTTTTCGTTATATATATATATATATATATATATAATTATTTATTTATAGCAGCTTTAAAACATTTTTAATTTTATCCGAATGCTTGCTAATGTTAACAATGACCTTCGTGTCACGATAAGATTAAAAATTCTGGAATGTGGCCTGTAATGTGGAAAGATTATGTATGACATCTTTTATTTTGTGGTTATTCTTTATCACTGTAATTTTTCAATAGTTATTTTATTTATACATATTTTAAATAATCATGTAGTATAAATTTCCATACGTTTTGTAATTTATTATACTTTTTTTTTAATAAATACAAATGCGTTTTCAGTCATTTGATGTGAAAATAAATAAAAATCGACGGAATGCATAAAAATTACATTCTAAAAATTCCTATTTAATTTTCGTGTTTAAATGAATATAAATTCACAGGAAATGTTTACATTCGGGTGATATTAATATTTATATGATTATGATTAAGTGGGAAAATGTGTTTAAGTGATATGTACTTAATAAGATAAGAAGTTAGATGTAAATAATGATACATTGAAATTTTTATAATAGGCATTTCGTTACATTATTTTTTTTATATGATTTTTAATAAAATCGATATATGTTATGAATTTCCGTAAACGAAAATTGTATTTTATTTCTTTAAAAATAGAGATAAACATAAATAAATGACAAATTGTTACAAGTTTAATTAATATTTTTGAATTATTTACTATCTGGAATGTAAAATATTATTATTTTTTACTTAAAAAATCTACTAAATAAAAATAACTTATCATATTTAAAAAACAGCAAAATTAAAATAAGAACCATATTTAATTAAAAAAATGACTAATACATATTTTGTGCGAATATGAAATATTTCAATAAAAAAGAAATGTGCAAGTATACTTTAACTTAAATAAATTAAATAATGACTTAATAACAGAAATGACGACACTACGTTCAATGATGACAGTCTGGGTGATTCAATAAGTCGCGTTAAACCAAACTTACATTAGTAATATCTACATCAATTCTTAAGAACAACGCTTAGTCGGCGTCTGGTAAACCCTATCAGACAACAGACATCTTATGAATAATATTTATGATTATCTTCTGACAAAATAATAATTTATTTTTAAATAAAGTTATTTTTAATATTCATTTAATAGTTTTATAAGCTGAACGGGTTGAACGAAATGTTGTTCATACATATTTGTTATTGTAGATTTCAAGTTCGATTTATATATCTTTTTTTTATATTTATTCCATTTTTTATTAAATAAAATTATTTAAAAAATATAATAACAATTGATACTTTATTTCATTGTACAATTTACAAAATGTTTATGTTAATTTGATTTCAATAAATCAAAAAGTAATTGATTATACATATGTTCGGTATCACTACTTGTTGTATAATATACATATCAATTTCATTGAAATGATTTTGGCTGTTTGTCAATTCATACCTATTTATAGGGTTTCCTCATAATGTTACTGTTAAGTTGATAGAGAAGTTCTTAATGAAATTGTTAAATGAGTCAAACGATCGATATGCATAATTTCATAAACAACAAATATTATTTTATATAAATTGTAGAATATCTATTGTCTATTAATATATATACACGATATTATAATGCATTATGATGCCAATTGTTACCGTGTTGTAGAAGCAACAGAGCGTCAAAAGTAGATCACACATGTAAACATACACATGCGCCCACCTGTATACTCTACCTAACGACATTGTTATGTGATGTATTCGTATCCACCAGCAATAGTACCCACATCTATTTAGACTCTGTCAGTGAGAACTTCAACATCATATACATAAATATTAAACGTTAATGATCAGATGAAATTTACTTATATATAAAACAAGAGTTATTTTATCAATATGAAAAATGATATAAACAATTTTCTATTTGTATGTTTTTCATTTTGTATTCGATTCATTTATAATTTTCATACATTTATGTAAAAAAATCATACACGCATGGCCATCAAGTTGTTTGTATTAGAAGATTGTATAGAAATGTGACATTGTTTTTAAAATTGTTAAAAAAGCTTGTAAAAGGATTTCAGTAATTGGTATATCAAAAATTTTGATTTTAAATATAAAAAAATATTTTCAAACAGTTTCACTAATTTTTTTATAATTTAAATACAAGAAATATTCATAAAATCATTATAATCAAAAAGTGCATTGTTTTGATTGACATTATTTGTCAAGTGTTTAATAGAGTTAATTTAATTTTATTTGAGTTCATTGATATAAAAAAGTGTTTCACATTTAATCTTCATATCGATAAAATTTATTTGATTAATAAGAAATATTTTTTAGAAAAGAATTTATTATTAGTAACCGGAAATGTTATGACTACTAATCTATAAAATAAGGATTATTATTTGTGAGTGTTTTTAAAATAATATATTTCTTAGAAATGTTTATGAAATTGAAAATAAATATGACATAAATTTCTACTAAACTGTTTTCAGAAGTAGATGATAATTATTCAATAATTTATAATTAATTATGTGCAAGAGAAATATGTTTTTAAGGTTTAATTAGATATATTAAATATATAAAATATTTATCAAGTGTTTTAATTTTTCTAAGTAGATAAATATTGCTAAAAAATATTTAATAAATTTATATTTTATATATATAAGGATTATATTATTTTCAGATTCATCTGATATTGTAGATTGTAAATTGAAATTAATTCTTGGTCTAATATGGACATTAATTTTACATTATTCTATTTCTATGCCGATGTGGGATGAAGATGATATGCAAAGTGGTCAAGGATCCACACCTAAACAAAGGTATTCAATGAAAAATTGTTTATTACTTATATTAAAATACGAAATAAATTTTCACATCTCCAAAATAATTGTTTTTATTTTCGTTGGTAGACATAAGTTTGTTGTATTTAAAAATATTCAATGAGTGCAATTAAAAATGATTTATAAATAAATGTACAATCGTTTAATAATTTCGCTATATTGAAGTAAAGCAAATTATGATAAATGTTAATTATAGACTTATGAATTGGATACAAACGAAAGTTCCTGATCTTCCAATCACAAATTTCACAACAGATTGGACGAGTGGGAAAGCTGTGGGTGCACTTGTCGATGCTGTAGCTCCAGGCTTATGTCCAGATTGGCCGGTAATAAATACTATTTGAAGTATTATTTTTAGGATATATATTGATATTTCCGATTTAATTAAAAAATATTTACTTGTAATGTTTATATTAATATATATATATATATATATAATATATTTTTAAATTAATTATTACAAGTATATTAGATAATTTTTATGTAATAAATATTTTCCAGGATTGGAATCCAAAAGATTCATTACAAAATGCAACAGAGGCTATGGGATTAGCTGACGATTGGTTAAACGTACGTCAGTTAATCAAACCAGACGAAATTGTTAATCCAAATATTGATGAACAATCGATGATGACTTATTTGTCTCAGTATCCAAACGCCAAACTAAAACCAGGAGCACCTTTAAGACCTCGCACAAATCCAAACAGGTGATTGTTGTAAATATGAAATTACATTTTTAATTTTATGCGAACAGGATTAATAGGACAAAAACAACTATTTGTATTGTCTATGTAGGTGTATTCATTATTAATCTTTTATATTTGTTTATTGCTTTATAAAATCTATAATACTTCATTGCATAATTTTTTTTGCAAATAAAAATTATGTCAAATGATATTCGCACATAAAATAAAATTACACTTGATTAATTATATGAAATTACACTTACAGAATATATTTCAAAAATTTACATTTGTGAAACGAAAATATATTTTTATTTTCGTATATGATTTAATTGATTATTTATTATATAAATCTGTAAACTAAATAACATTATACATTTATGAATTTATATGGTTACGAAATTTCCATTTAATTATGAATTTAATTTCAAAAATTAATATGAATTTTTTTCAACATTTTTATAACAATTCAATTAATTTCATTATATCTATTATAAAAAAAACGTGTTCAGTTTTTTCTTAATTATTTAAAATTTTATTTACATGCAACATATTCACATTTATTTTTTTATTGATTATATTTGTTATTTGTAATAAAAAATCCATTTTTATTGAAAATAACAAACATTTTAATCTAGGGTTAAATATGTAGAAGAATATAAAACAGACGTAAACATATTATTTATTATCGTCTTAATATTAAACATATCATTATTTACATTATTATAAAGTCATTAATTATATATTTTATATGTAATTGTAGCAGATATATTTAAAATAGTATAAAGAAAAATGTACGAGTTTAAATTTCTTAAAAGTAAAAAATTATTATATAGAAATAATTAATGATTTTTGATTTTTGCAACTATATGTAATTTCAATATTCTTTAGACATAAAAATAAATATAAATTATACTATGATTAAATAAAAAAAATACTATATTTATAAATATATTTATTTATTACAACTTTACATTTAACATATATCCATGCAATTTGTACACTGTATTGATTTTATTTTCTTGTTTCATGAAGTATTCCTCCACCCCGGTAAGTTTGTGTGTACAAGAGTGATTTTTTAAAAAAATATCCATTGATTTTATGTGTAATATGCATGTTTTTTTCTACTAAATTATTTATTTAGCATCTGTATATTGTTTTTAGACTATTTTTATGTAATTTATTAAAAAATGTTTATAGATATATAACATAATTAACTTTTTATTATAAACAAATATGTATATAAAAATACTTTGATTCTATATTATATTGACAGAGTTCGAGCTTATGGTCCTGGTATCGAACCATCTGGACCAGTTGTAGGAGCACCTGCTAACTTTACTGTCGAAACATTTTCTGCTGGTAAAGGCCAAGTCGATGTTACAGTTGAAAATCCTCGAGGACAAATCGAACCAGTTGATATTCGTTTTAATAATGATAGAAATCTTACATATGCTGTTTCTTATACACCGAAAATGGAAGGAAATCATAAAGTAGGAATACGATTTTCAGGACGTGATATACCAAAAAGTCCGTATACAGTACTTGTAGAAGGTCATGCTGGCGATGCTAGTAAAGTTACTGCATCTGGGCCAGGTTTACAGCCGGATGGAATTTGTATTAATAGACCGACGTATTTTGATATTTTCACGAAAGGTACAAAAATCCATTCGAAAAGAAATTTATTTTTTTATTGAAATATAAAATTGTAATTTTTGATAAGTTTTAAAATTAATATCGATTTATTTTAGACGCAGGTAGAGGAACTCCAGAAGTAATTATTTTAGATCCACAAGGCCATAAAAACACAGTACCAGTAAAAGTTCGTCAAACTTCTCCTGATGTTTGGAGATGTGAATATGTGAGTCCTACAGTTGGTTTACATTCAGTTAATGTATTTTTCGCTGGACAACTCATTCCTAATAGTCCGTTTGGAGTAAGAATATCTCCAGGTAAATATAAATTTATGACTAATTATAATAAAATAACATTTAATAATTGTATAAAGTTTATATTTATTTAACTAATATAATTTTAGTATCCGATGTTCGTAAAGTAAGAGCATCAGGACGTGGTTTACAACCAGCAGGAGTAAGAGTGGGAGATGCTGCAGATTTTAGAATTTTCACTGAAGGGGCAGGTGAAGGAAAACCAGAAGTGAAAATTATTGGTCCTGGTGGTGTTAGTGAACCATGTAAAATTACGGTATGCATATTAAATTTGTATATTAATTTGATTTTCATTTTGAAATAATTATTTCGAAATAAGAAAATGTTTGTTTTATTTTTTTTTAAAAAAAAATCTTATTTAATATATATAAAAATAATTGTTGAAAAATCATTATTCCGAATTTTTATTCCTGCACCTTTTAACTTTATTAGTCTGATGGTGCGACTTATTACGCTGTATATTATCCAAAACGTGAAGGAAGGTATGTTGTAATGATAACATTTGCTGGCCAAGAGATAAACAAATCGCCGTTCGAAGTAAATGTTGGCCCATATAAAGAAACTGCTATTAAAGCATACGGTCCTGGACTAGCTGGTGGTGTAGTAAATTATCCAGCTCTTTTCACTGTAGAAACTAATGGCGAAACTGGAGCTTTAGGTACGTTGTATAATTATTTTAAATACGAATATTTATAATTTTTATATCGAACGTTTATTTTCTCGTTAAGGATTTAGTATTGAGGGTCCATCTCAAACGAAAATTGATTGTTATGATAACGGCGATGGTTCAGCGAACGTTAAGTACTATCCAACAGCACCTGGCGAATATGCAGTCCATATTTTGTGTGATAACGAAGATATACCAAAAAGTCCTTATATTGCACAAATTTTACCAAACACGGATTATTATCCAGAAAAAGTAGAAGTTTTTGGTCCAGGAATTGAACAGAATGGTGTGTCGAAAGGAAAACCAACTGAATTTACTGTCGATTCTCGTAAAGCTGGTCCTGCACCACTCGATGTTCAGGTAATTTGATTTCTGTTTCAATTAAGAACGAAATTATTTTTGAATTGAGATTAAATTTGATACATTTAGGTAATAGATTCGAAATCGAATAATTTAAAAGTGGCGATGTCCGAGAAACGAGATGGAACCGTTCAGTGTAATTATACGCCGACTTCTGGCTCAAAACACACAGTACTAGTCAATTATGGGGGTGTTGCAACAAAGAATTCACCATATCGCGTGTTTGTTCAAGAACCATTGAATCCTGCAAAAGTACAAGCTTTTGGTCCAGGTCTTGAAAATGGTGTCAAGTCGAATTGCCCTACTCATTTTAATATCGATTGCAGGTAATTTAATTAATTAATTTGTGTAGACGAGTATGTGTGGTTGTTTGTTTGACAAGTTTTATATAAATAATCGTTTAAATATAGGGAAGCAGGACAAGGGGACCTACAAGCAATACTTCGTAATGAAGATACGCGAATGGAAGTGCCAATTCAATTAACAGATAATGAAGATGGAACATATACAGCTGATTACGTGGCTCCACAACCGGGAAATTATTCAGTAAGTCTTCTGTATGGAGGATTGAAAGTTCCATCAACACCAATTAAAATAAATGTACAACCGCTAGTCGATGTTACAAAAGTCAAAGTCGATGGATTAGAGCCAAGTAAGTAGTAAATAATTATTGATTTGATTTTTTTTATTAAATGTTTATATGTTTATGAAATATTCTTGATCTGAATTCATTATGGAGTTAAAGAATCGATTGTTTAAATATTGTGTTTATTTTTTTTCGATAATCAATTTTTGTGTTTATGTTGGTAGAATAAAGAATATTTTTTAAATAAGAAGTTCATTCTGAATTTATCGATTAGAAAAGAAAGTAATAGGTAATAAATGTACATAAATTCAAATTGTTTAATCAATAATAATATTTTAGTTGTATGATTGTCAAATCGATTGAACAATTAAAAAAATTAATAATAGTCATAAAATAGAAATAATAGTTTAGTAAGTCGATAGTAAGTTTTTCATTTATTTACTTTATAATATTTAATTCTAATTAGAAAGGAAGAACTTTATAATTTCTTTAATAGTAATCGTTCGAATTTGCTTGTTTAAAAAAAAATTTGTTAGCTGCCCCAGTCAACAGTTTACAACAGTTTCGTGTAGTAACACAAGACGCAGGTAAAGCAGATTTTGCTGTCGCAATAACAAGTCCATCTGGAAGTAGGATAAAAGCTCATGTCATACCAACACACGAAGGTTATTTAGTAAATTTCACACCGACTCAACTCGGTGAATATCTACTTAGTATATCATTTGGAGGAGAACCGATTATGCCGCAACCATATCGTTTAACTTGCTTAACGGGTAGTGATCCAGATAAAGTAAGAGCTACTGGTCCAGGCCTTGAACGAGGCATTGTAGCCAAACCAGCTGAATTTATGATTGATACAAGAGGGGCTGGTCAAGGCGGACTTGGAGTTACTGTTGAAGGACCGTGTGAAGCGGCGATCAATTGTCGAGATAATGGAGATGGTACATGTTCAGTAGCTTATTTACCAACGGAGGTTGGAGATTATAGTATAAATATTACATTTAATGATCAACATATACCTGGATCACCGTTTCAAGCAACGATTGTACCAAAAGCTGATCTTAAAAAAATTAAAGTGTCTGGAAATGGAATCCAGCCACACGGTTGGTGGATATGCCTGTTGTTTGACTGCATTGACTTTTTGATTAATAAATTTGAATTGTTTTATTATAACTTGATACGTATTTATGTTTAACAGTACGATAGAAAATCGTTAACCATTTCATAAGCCACGAGAAGACTTCCCCAGTTGTCTATATTGCCATCTAGCAAATTATTTAAATAATATATTAATAATCGGTTTAATTTAACGGATATATCGGTTTATTAGTTTCTCTTAGTAAAAGATTACAAATTATTTTATCGAGAGTATTTTTTATCTTTCTTACTGTCTAAGTCAAATTAATAAAAAATACGATAATACAATAATAATGGTGTTGAAGAATATTAAAATAATATTTACTTTATAAACAAGCCCATAATTATTTTCGTATGGAATAATAACTATAAACAGATCGAAAGAACGAAAATCGATTGCATGCTTTTGAATAGTATTGTTTTATTATAATAAAATTACTAATATATTTAGTATTTATTTTAAATCTTAACAATTTTTTTATATGTAGCATGGAGTGATATAGAATTTATTTTCAAGAATTTTTATACCTTTTTGTAATTTTCTTATATATGTATATATAGATATATATATATATATATATATATATATATATATATATATATATTTATATATATAATTTTCTTTAGAACGTATAAACATTATTTTTGTTATTAATAAAAAAATGCTCTTGTATACGATTTATATATATTTTTAAAATAAAAACATTATTCCTAGGTGTCTATGTTGACTCTCCAACCGACTTCATTGTTGATTCTCGTGCATTATCAAAAAGTCCAACTGATGATGGAAAAGTAACTTGTATGATAACGAATCCATCTGGTAGTAAAACTGAAAAATTAATCACTGCTCTCGGCGATGGAACATATCGTATCAGTTATACACCATTCGAAGAAGGACGACATACTATCGATATTTTATACGATAATTTACCAATTCCTGGTAGTCCATTTATTGTAAATGTAAAACGTGGTTGTGAACCGAAAAAATGTCGAGCTTATGGACCAGGTCTTGAACAGGGATTCGTTGACAAATCGAATATGTTCTTTGTTGAAACAAAAGGTGCTGGAACTGGAGGCCTTGGCCTTGCTATTGAAGGTCCATCAGAAGCGAAAATGACGTGTAAAGATAACAGGGATGGATCATGCTCTGTAGAATACATTCCAACTGAAGAAGGTGAATATGACGTCAGTATTAAATTTGCTGATCAACATATCACTGGTTCTCCATTTAAAGTAAGTCTGTTTTAAATAGATAATTCAAATAATGAGCTTTTATTTCAAATATATGTTCGAATTACGTGATTATATTTTTTGTATTTATTTTTATTTTCAACAAATTATCAGTTTGTATTTCTTTCTAATTATTTATCATAATTATCAATGTTAATTTTTGATTTAAACAGCGTAATATTTCCGGGAAAAAAAGTAATAAATAGTTTAATATCGATATTATGATTATTTTACATATATAAATAATTTTCATTTCACTTAGTACATTTCATAATACGATTTTATTGAAAAAATTATTGTTTTTAAGTAATGTAAATAAATAATTTCGGGATTTATTTCTTATTGATCATATAATGAAGTATTATTCACTATAGATCACTGTTTGTATATTTATTTTAATGTTTAAATACATTTATATGTTTTAATCTGAATTTTATCCCGTTTTTCCTTTATAAATGTATTTGTGAAATATATTTAACAATAAAATAAATACGAATAAACCGTAACAAATAAAATTTAATTATTAGGTAATGGTCGAAAAAAGTGTCGACATTAGTCAAGTAACTGCTTATGGACCTGGATTGGAACCATCAAAATGTCGTACAGGTATTCCTACATCGTTTACAGTCGATTCGAAGAAATCAGGTCCAGCACCACTTGCAGTCAAAATGACCACAGATCAAGGCCCGTTACCTAAAAAGCCAGAAATTATTGATAATGGTGATGGTACATATACTGTTAAATATATTCCTCCGGCAGAGGGAACACCGTATCAGACTCAGATTTTATGGGACGAAAAAGATATACCAAATAGGTATTTAATTGATTAATGATCACATTTTGTTTTCGTTTCGTTTACTCATCTCGTTCGTTGTATTTCAGTCCATTCCTCTTAAAATCACGACCGTGCGTTGAATCCGAAAAAGTTATTGTTACGGGTCCAGGTATTTCTAGTAAAGGAATACCGGCGTCTATTCCAACTACTTTTACAATAGATACTAATAATGCAGGTTATGCAGATTTAGAAGTACAAGTTATTGTAAGTTCGTTATTTAATGTTATTTATATAAAAGTGTTATTAAAAAATAAATAAACGATTTTAGGGCCCGGATGGTACACCTAGAACTGTAAAAGTTGTCGATAACAATGATGGAACATTTAGTGCAACATATGTTCCAGATGATTGTGGAAGGTATAAAGTAAATGTTAAATATGGTGGTAAAGAAGTTCCTCAGTCTCCATTTTTAGCACAGGCAGTTGCAACTGGACATGTAAATAACTAAAATTATCTAATTAATCTAATAAATTTATTAATTACACTAATTAATTAATTTCAGGCCGATAAATGTAAAATAACCGAAGGTATTCAACGACAGTTAACAAGTGGTGAAGAATATTGTATTACAGTCAATGCAGCCAATGCAGGATTTGGTGCAGTCACATGTCGAATTCGTTCGACATCAGGCAGGTTAGTATTTTTCTTATAATTTCTATAATTTGTTCCAATTTTTTTTTGATTTTTTATACTATTAGAATATAAAAATAAAACGGTATCTCTTTTATTAACTGTTAGTTTATGAAAATACATTTTAAATTTGGAATTTGCATACAAATACATATTAAATAGAATGTGTTAGAAATAAATAACAATTTTTATACTTGTAACAATAATTACACTGAAACAATGATAGTATTGTTATATTTTAATATGTTTGGATATAATCCAAGAAATGCTAATTATTTTCTAAAGTTAAGTGTCATGTTCATTATGTATCTCATATTTTATGTGTCTTTCGTAATATCGTGCGTGTATATATATATATATATATATAATTATTATTATTATTAAACATTAAAAAAATACCAGCTGTATTAACGTATAAATCAATTTCATTAAAAAATTCTAAAAACATTTTTCCTCGAAATTACAAAATATTTCACAATTAATTTTTTTAATTATTTACAGTGATTTGGATATAGACATAAGCGACAATGGCGATGGAACGTTTAACATTTATTATAATGTTAAAGATGCTGGCGAATACACACTTAGTATTAAGTTTGGTGGTCAACCAGTACCTGGTGGCTTCTATACATTTGTAGTAAGTAACTTTATTTGCTAACAGATTTTTTCTAAAAACAAAATTGTTCATAATTTAAGTTAATATAAATTTTATTTCGAAGAAAACACGTTTCAAAATAATTTTATTTCAAATTTAATATATTTATTTCTATTTTGATAATAAATAATTCACGAAAATTTCATAAAACCATATAATAATTTCTCATTATTTATTATTAAATAATGTCATTTCAAATAAATTTGTTTGTGATTATAAAATTTCTAAGAAGTCTTGTCTTAGTAAATAAATATGAAATTAATGAAATCTGAACTGAATCTGAAATCCAATTATTTCATCAAGAAACAGACAAAAAAAACAGTTATTTTAGATTTAATATTTCGTAGCGATATGAACATTTTATTGTTACATACAGTTGTTATATTGCGTCGAAAAATTGCTGGCAACTGAATATGTTGCATTTAGAAGCCAAAATTTAATTAAACATTTACAATTGTAAATGTCTGAACTAATAACATATCTCAGGATAGATTTTTTTCATTTATATGACCAAGAGAATCATTTTTCATTTGTAAATAGTCAAAAAATCATATTTATTCGTTTTCATTTATCTTCGAATTTTTTAACAAAAAATATTTATTTTGCCTCTACATCGTTCGTTCAGATAATTAATAATATATTCGTCGTTTTCACAGTCCGTTTAAACAAAGTTAATTTTAATTGCAATATAATTATGCCCATTTAAAAATAGAATAATTTGTATGAGAAAAGTAATATATGTCTTTCAGGTTAAAAAATAATACTTTTTTTATGCATTACTGATTGACATTTAATAAAATGAAAAAATTAATTCCATTTATACAAAAATATATAAAGAAGTTTTTATAATTAATTATTGTATTCGTTAATTACAAATGCATATAAAACAATCTTACACATACTTAATTATATACACACATATATACATACACACACATACATATATATATATATATATATATATATATATTTATATAAAATTTAACAATTAATTTTGAAAAACTTTCATTTATGTCACAAAAATGACTAGCATGGAAAGTATGTGTAGGCGACACAGCGATCTATTTATATAATAGTCACGTAGCAAATAGTTCCGTGCGAAGCTTAATGCAGGGATTCGTAGAAAATGCAGATAAACTTTAATAAATATAGAAATAAAAAAATGAAATGAACTGAAATTAAATCTAAACTATAAAACAGACATTAGTTTTAATGGAATTATTGGCATATAATAATTATATAAAAATAAAAAAAAACTTGACAAAACGTTTTTAATCAGAATTTCTTTTATCGATATTTGAAAATTTCACAAAACTTTATCTCTGAACCTATTTATGTGCACAAAAATATAACATTCTGATATGATTTTTTATACAAAACTAAATATAAAAAAATCGTATAAAACAACAGATGTTTTCTATAAATTCTCACACAATTAGTGAGCTTTGTTTGTCTAACAATAATATTTATAGAACAGAGGTGAGTTCTGAAACAAACACTTTACAAATAGAATAGTCATAATTATTTTCATTAAGCTTTTCTATTCATATAAAATTTTATTGATACTACAGTTCATTAAATGAACGGAATTTTACTTCAAATAAAAACTAAGCTTTAACAAGAGAGTAAATTTGAAATACTTAGTTATAAATAATGTTTTAAAATAATTTTATATCTCACATGTTTCTTTATAACAAAAATAGATCCTACGTGTTTACGAATTGTATTTTTCTTTAGTCACAAATTTTTACATGTCATATATACTTAGATACCATGTATATATATATATATATATATATATATATATATATATATATATATATATACATATGTGTGTGTGTTTAGAAAAATTAGGGAGATAATTAGTTTTATAAATTTAGTGATTTTAAGAGCAATTATTTATTGGAATTAAAAAACTATTTTTTGGTGTTTACTACGTGAGATCTAACTAACCATGCTTTTACATTTGTGTATTTTCAAGTTTTTCGTTAAATGATTTTCTAGAAATGCGACTATTATTAGAATCTGAAACTTTATTTTATTATGTCGTTATAAAAAAATATTTTTATAAGATAAACGAATTTCTATTAAAATAAACTAGTTATAAATAATCTACAATGTTTGTAAACATACATAGACAGCTTGTGTGATCTGAATTAACATTTTTCTAATAGATCGAAAAGTACTGAAAAAAACGTTGTTTCTTTTTATTTTTACATCAACTCTTGTTTGATATTTTATTAATACGTGACAACAATTCAGTATTTTCATATAAATTTTAAAAGTAGACATTTAAACCCATGAGAAATGTTGGCTTATTCTGTAGGAACATATTTACTTAGCAACATCAGCTTGACATATCAGCGTTAAGATTATTTCTGTCGTTCTATCGTTCGAACAGTCACGAGAAGTAGTAAATATAAAATTATGTCTCCGAGATATTTTTTAATGACTTTCGCCCTCCTTTCAACCGTCTGCCTCAAATCCGATATATTGAGATAACGTAAGTTGCTGAAAGACAGTTTAAATGTAATGGTTTAATCTAGTTCTTTTTCCATTTAAAAATATAAAAAATAAATATATTTGAAAAATAATTACTGTTTAACTGGATACATATATTTTTTTTACTTCGTACGTATATAGTAATTAGCAGTTTTGTCAGTTACGATTTTAACAATTTACTGAATCGAGTAATGAGATTTAAGTAACCTCAGCTGCTTCAAATGATTAACTGACCCCGTTTTTAGATTAAGTACTTGGCCAAATTTCCATGCACTTGCATTTTGTAGACATTTTTCTTTATATTTCGAGTGATTTATTTAAGCTCTTGTAAATATAATGTAGTAAATAAATCATATGTTCTATCAAATGATTTATTAGACATTCGTAACCTTTAATGAAATCTAAATATTGTATCTTAATATAATCTTGTATCAATCAAATATATGTTTATTATTATTTTATAAAATATACCTGTATTTTATTTGAAATTAATTCTAGTTTTTAAATATGTCGTTATTTATAACATAATTTCTTATCTAACAGTTTTAAATCGAATAAATTGTTTTTATTGTTAATGATTTTGTTGATATTTTTTCGAAATATAAATTTAAAGTTCATATTCGTTAATATAAATTGTATATAGTTTTTAACTCTCGATAAAATACAATTTGAAATGTTAATGTATGTTTTTAAGTGTTGATCACTTTAGACAAATCTGTTATCATTTGATTTGTTTTAAATTAATATTAATATATGCATTCATGTTTCGTATACTAAATATTAAAAATGTTATTTTATAAATCACTCTATGTTGAAATTGTTCGTAAATAAACCGTGAAAACATTCTACTTCTATTCTTTTGATCATTTAGCGTTCAAATATTTCAAAAGTATTAAGACTGTGTACACGCTGATAAAAAAAATGTAAAGAATCTGAAAGTTGATGAGTTTTATAAATAGTTTTCCAAATGCAACCGTCTCTTCAGTGTTTATTTGAGGGAAAAAACATATTGTGGTGGAAACACAGTCAATATACATCAGTCTGTTACAAACACAAACTGAATATCATTGGCGTCATTACTTGTAGTATTTGTCTCACGTGTGCTGGACCTAGGGCGACGCCACGGTGCATCCACCCTCGACCACACGTGCCACGATGAACTAAACGTCTGGACGCCGCACATAACTATCTCCGTCCTACTCCCGTTAGATTTTTCGTGACGGTCCTCGCCACACTAATCCGATTTCACTTACACTTTCGACATATCGTAACAGTCATCTCGCTCTACATATATTTGTCACCAATTGTTCAATTTTCATCTTCATCTTCCTGATCTGATCACTTTAGTTCTGTGCGATTCTTCCACGCTGTTGGATTAATCACAAAGGTAGGAAGTTGTGTCTATTAACACTAATATTTCAACTCGATCGAAATATATTTATATGATTCGGTTGTGTTCACACAGCTAACATCTACATTTAACTGAGACTAGTTGTCACATAAATGATCTTAAATAATTTATTTAGGCAGAAAACTTGATGCACCTGCTTACTTCTAATATATGATACTTTAATTAATGTTTGTAATCAAAGACGTGCGCTACGGTACCTATACAGAAGCATGGAAAATGATACTTGCTAGAACGAAGGTGTCCCCGCTACTATATTTTAAAAGTGGTATATTTTTGGCGAATGTGTCTTAATACTTATATATATATATATATATATATATATATATATATATATATAAATATATATATATATATATATATATATATATATATATATATATATATATATATATATGTGGTCCGGAAATGGTTTGTGATTTATCAAATAATTTATTCCTTTTGACAAATATATTTCGAGAAAAAACTATTACATTCCGAGGTTGTCGACTCATAAAACAATATTTCAACACAACTTCAAAACTAAAATTAATTTTACAGTAAATGCATATTAAAAATAATTATTTAACAAATTTATTTCATAAGATTATTTATTGAACAATATGTTAAAACATTTGCATATAATAAAACATATTTAAGTACAGAAAAGTTTTATAAATAATGGTAGATTTTATATATAACATTAATTACATGTTTTACGTTTCTAAATGATTATTATGTTATGATAAACATTTTAAAATCATTATTTTTGTTAATTAGTTGAATTTATGAAAAGGACCTATAAAAATAACTATAATTACAATAGAATTTAATGAAACAAATAATTACTTTATTATAAAAAAATATCAAGTCTCTTCAAATATGTGTACAATAATAAACATAAATAAAATTTTTGTAAACGTTATAATATTATTTCAATTTAAACATTTTTAAAACATTACATTCTAATTCGACGTTACTTTGAATTCTACTATGGAAATTAAAACACTTTTTTAATTTTAATATATATATATATATATATATCCAAAAAAATATAACTTTGTATAAATTTTGTAAATAGTTGAATCGTTTATCTGAAATATACATATATTTTTAATTTTATTACTTTTATATAAAATTACATATTGTACAAATATTAAACTACGAAGTATTTTTTCAATTTAATGTAACACCTGTTTTTAATTTGATATATATATATATATATATATATATATATATATATATATATAATACATGTGTGCACATTTATACTATTTTTACGGTTAGCAAAAATAAAGTAACACATGTTTCAAATTCACTAATACGAAAAATAATTCCCACTTTCTGTATTTAACGGTTCACTTGTCTAGTTTTTTTTTATGAGTAATTAATTTGATTTTACTATCGAGACAAGTGATTTGGTAGGTCATATTAAGATTATTAAAACATTTATATTATTTATTTATAGAATTTTCATATGATTTTACGAAATTCCTTTCATATAATGTAACATTCTAAAACCTGTTAATAAATTAACAATAATTTTATACAACAATTATCTATTGAAATAACAGTTAAGGCCAGAGATAAATGAATTTTATTGGATGGTTTTATTAAAATTTCTATTTTAATTCTCATTTTCGTCATTTGTGTAATTTTTTCATAACTATGACAAGTTTTTTTACTTTTTTAGTATATTTGCAATGTATATACAATTCACTATTATATATATATATATATATATATATATATATATATATATATACTTATTAATAAAATATTTTTTACGAATGTATAAAACCATATAAGTAAAAAAAATTAGAGCTGTTGGGAATTAAAAATGCAATTTTCATTCAAGTTACTGTTTTGACATAGACAGAAAGTTGAAAAATATCTTTATTTTTAGCGACTGGAATTGATATGTACGTAAACTACTGTACACACATATTCATACACACATATATGCATATATAAATATATATATATACTTATTTTTCTATTTATTACATTGAAACATGTTTCTGCATGAATTCAATTCGTGTTTAAAAATGATAACTCATTGCACTTTTCTCAATGTCATTAAACATTTTGTAATCGAATTCTAAATGTGTATAATTTTGATTGATCTTGTATTTATGACACAAATGTTTACTTTATGTTTATACAAATCTTTGAATGCAATTCAAAATAAAAGTAAAAATATCATTACACATTACGAAATTTCAAGTGTACTTCTCATATTTATAGATCCATTTCTTTAAGCTGTCCTTTGGCGAAAAGAAAACATACACATTTAATAAAATGTAAATATTTACTTTATATCCTCAAATGTGATTATATTTTAAAACAAAGATTCTATGTAAGTCCTGCCTATATTAATAATCTAAAATTCTTTTTATTCTTCTATAAATGAGAATATTTTTTATATATGTCCAAAATTGTTATTATTGAAAGAATTCATATAAATACTCAAATTATCATTAAAAATCTTCGTAATCATTTTTTTGTATGTATAATTAAGTTTGCATTCAATGAAATCAAGGGACAATTCATAATTGCTTATACATCTATATAAACATGACTTCGGATAATTTCACGCGAAACTGTCACACATTCCACATTAACTACAGTGAAGGTAATTCGAGTGCTTTAAAAAATGAAATATTTAGCTCAAATTTATAAAAATAGAAAATTATGTGGCTTTGAAACGAACTGTATTACCCGGTCTTTTTCAAGGTTATTTTTATAGTCACTTAGTTTTTTCAGTTTTTTACTAATTGAGATGCAAATTATTTTTTTTCGTCGTAAAAATAACATTATATTCGCACACACACACACATACACACACACACACACATACACACACACACATATAAATATATATATATATATATATATATATAATTGCAATATTATAATGTTAATTACTAATTAAACAATTTTTTCATTTAAAAATAATATTAATCAATTGAATATAAAGTTTGTCACGAAAATATGATAAATATTTATTAAAAATAGATTGAACATATTTTTTTGAAAATTGTTTCTACACTTCTAATAATAAATAATGTTTGTTGAGAAACTCTATTCAAAATAAAAATAAAATATATGTGAATGTACATTAAGATAAAAATAAGTTAAAGAAGTCGTAATTAGGAATTACGTGTAAAAAGTATTTATTATAAAGTCAAAGTAAATATTTTATTTTTTTTTTAACATATCCTGCCCTTTAGGAAGATAATTGCTCACCTGTTTATTTATTTTTTGTTTAATATATATATATATATATATATATATATATATATATTCTTTAAATAGATTAAAAAAATACGCATCCGAAACGATTTTTTTAAATAAATGTCATCTCTTATAAGTTGAAATTTTGAGCACAAAATTCCAATAGTTTTGTTTTTATTTTGTAAACAAACAGTTCGTATGTTTATGTCTTGTGTGTAAAATATTTTTAGATATAATACAAATTTGTATCACTAAAAATACTTTAGAGACTATTGTTATTTTTAATTAAGTAACAAATGTATTTTAATTGCGTTGCTGCATTCTTTAATAATTTTTTATCGTTTCTTAGTAATCATTTGATAATTTATTTTGGAAAAATGAACAACTTTATTGTTCTTCATTATTAATTAAAATGAGTTTCCTATCATTATTTTTCCTGATTGTGTTTTTAATTATGGAATTAATGATTGTAAACGATTATTGTTCCATTCAAAAATTACAATGAATATCAATAAAAAATGAAAATTTCAAATATATTTTATATTATTTTTTAGGAAAATGGATATTGATAAATAGAATATGTTCTTCTATGTCTAATAATAAATTTAATTGTAGACTATTAGCTGGATTGAATTTTTCTAACTAGCATTTACTTAAATCATAAACTTATAAATATTAAAACGAACTATTCTAATTTTACTTGGTGGTATGCACCTTTACAATAGCTTTCAACTATAAACTTCAGTAAGTAATTAAATTACAAAAACAGTGTTTAACATTTCATTTCCCCATAAATTTTATTGTGTTTTTAATAGACATTTAATAATGTTTTCGAATGAAAATAAATTTGCTCACTAAAATATGTTAACACGTTTATAAATTTCATCATGACAGATTGTCTAAATACATATAATGGAATCTGATAAGCGTGAAAATCTAATGACTCATAAAAATGTCAAACACGTTAAAGATTTATCAGTCGAATCTTTATCTAATTATTTTTTGGCTCAAAAATCAATTCTGTGCTATTGTCAACTTTAAATAATTGAATAGTACAGTATATTTAATGTTTAAAATTTTCGAGAAATCTGTATTTGTTTTAAGTTTTTATTTCGGTATTATTTATTTACTTATGATCATCTGCATGGTCTATATGACTGATTATGAATACGACTGAAATATTTAATTTTTTATTTTATTTATTTTTTCTATGTCAGTATTTAAAAAAAATATCTTATAATAAATATATATATATATATATATATATATATATATATATATATATATATGTGTGTGTGTGTATGTGTGTGTATTATATGAATATATTTTTATCTTGTTGATCAATATCTCGTGGTATTTCGACAAAAACATTGAATGTTTATCGAAACTAATTAATATTCGATTACAGTTCTGTTGGCATTAATCGCTGTGATTAATTTTCGTTAACAAATACTCAAATATAATTGGTCGTTTCTAAATCTCAGCACAAGTGCACATTTTTGGATATTCTATATAGTACTCGGTCATGTTTTAATGACGCAAGTCATTGTTTCTTTTGACAAAGTGGTATTCGAGCCGTGCAGTGAAATAACAGATATTGATTGAAATAGTTGGCACGAGTGAACTAAATCGAATTACCGCTTAAGCTTTGTCTAGAAAAACGAAAATACCTTGTTTTTTGTTCGATAAACATTAGTTGGCGGCTACAGTAACATTAGTTTTGAGCAGCCCAGGGAATTACATATGTTATTGTAGCGCTACGTTCTTATAGATATTAATAAACCCACTAGCAGATAAGTCATCATTAAGATATTTTTATCTATTTATCCATGTTGTTTTAAGTTTTTATTACATCAATATGAAAATATGTTAAATTTAATTATCTTCGTACTAAAAATTGTTTTTACACAAAAGATCTGGTCCTTTTTAATTTTTTTTATTTAATTCATTTCAACATCAGATAAAAAATGTATATATTTTTCCTAAATTTTTTGTATATTGAAATAATATTTTCCTTACTAATAGAAGCATAAAATATGAATAAGCATTTTGTACTATTTTAAGATTATAAAAGATACGAATAATTAATTTTGTAATATATGAGAAAACGAGATAAAATGACGTAGAATTTTCTTCGAAAACTAATTGTATATATATATATATATATATATATAAATTACTTAGGTTTTATATTGTTCATTACTGGTACATTAATTTTCTATTTCTTCACATTCTCTTTGATCTAAATTTAAATTTAGATATAAGAATATAAAATTAATTTCAAATAAATTGTTATTTATTGTTAAAATTTCTCAATATTAAAACTAGTTTAAATATAAAATCGAACAAATTGTTCAATTTAAATAAAGTATATAAACTAATATTCTATACATCTAAAATAACTTCGAAACAAACTTTTTAAACATAAGTTTGAAAAAAGATATCAAAGTAAATACGTTTTGAAATAATCGTATTTTATGCTTTATAAATAAAATTCTGTAAATGATTCAGTGTGTCAACAGACAAAAATGTATTTCATATATTCGTTAATATGAGGAGTTTTAGAACGGAGAAGAGGGAAATGTAATTGAGATATATTAAAGACTGAGAAATTTACAAATATCATAACACAGACAGGAGTAAATAGTACATGTTGAGAAAGGTCGTGATCCAGGAATGTCATATGCATTTTTCTAAAAATTCATGTATTATGATTATACTCTATAATTTATGTATTTGATTGGTCTTTATTTCTAGAAATTATATTTTAATAATGTTTGCTAAATATAAATAGTTTTCTTGAAAATTAATTTCGAATAAATCCAATTCAAATTTGTTCCATAAAAATATTAAAAATTGTATATATTTTTATTAATGAAATATTAATCAAAAATATTTTTCATTAAATATAATTATTAAATTTTTCCCAAAAAAAAAAAACATTTGTATTATTTTTAGTACGAGTATTTATACTATTTCATTCAAGAACATAACATTTTAATTGAACAAATTCTAAATTAAGCCCGAGTATTATTCGCGATTAACACATCCGTCCCTTGATTACCATGTCAGATTTATTAGCATTTTATTGTGTACGTGTCATATTGTTCGAAGTTTTTACAACACACAAGAATTCAAAATGAAGAACTCGCACAGAACACCTGTTCTTGGCCCATAACATAATGTTACATTTTTTCCTGCGAGCAACACCCGCTGTTTATTTTTACGCGCTCGGCGCCTTGTTTTCGTTTCAAAGAGGATTTAACATTCTTTTATAGATTGCCAAACATTGTCGGAACATAATATACTGTGAAATATTACGTGAATAATGTTTCCGTTATTTTTCCACAATTGAAACAATGCAATCAATGATACACACATTTCATTTCTTTGGCACTCGTTATGTTTACAGCTATAGTTAAATCGGCAATTAATCTCACTGATAGGCTTTGGATATTTTAAAGAATGCCGCACAGGTGTATATATATTTTTTATTATGTCAAATGTATTTGTCGGTTTTAAAACACACATCACTATTTTAACACCCAATAAATTTTGAACCTGTATGGCTAATTTTTTAATGTACCATTAAAAGTATTTGTCAACAAAAACACAATTAATCAAAATACTAAACGTATTGTGTTAAAGAATTTTAAACATAACGGTTAATTTACTAAATGACGCTGAAAAGTAAAAGTATTCTTATTTTATGACATATTTCATTAAAATAAAATAGTTCATTATTTTTAGTCTTTGAAAAAAGGTAAAAATGTTATCTGTAAAATATTTTTTGATTTGTTCAACATATGTTATTATCAATCATTTATATATAGAAAATTTTGTATTTTGATTAAATATTTAATGAGAATAGAAAATATTGTACGTTTATTAATAATGATACTTTATTATTCAATTATATTAATTTCATGTTGGTATTTAACAGTTTGAATAGTATTTTTCTTCAATTATATTGGATAATTGATCTTATTATTAATTATTAACGATGATAATTATTTCACTAATTAGTAAATGAATTATTTAAATAATGTGATATAAAATGTTAAAAGAAAAAAATCGAAATTATACTGAAAAAAATATTGGCATGATATGGTATGTTGATAATACTACGTCGCTGTTATAGTAAATTTTCTTTCTGGGCTACCAGAATATGTGGAATAACAACACTCTCTATCTATTTTAAGCCGATCGTGAATACGACTGAGCACTATTTATTTGAAATATATTCAAACTGTTAATGATATCTTTCGTCTGTGTAGAAAACGTACACCCGCGTATAATAATCAACAACACTATGTCCTTCGCATTAATTACACGTCTTTTCTTTCTACTTTTGTTTAAAGTATACATTAAATACTTTAAATGTTTATTAGCAGTTGAAATCTTAACGTCTATATGTTTAGTTAATGATAAATTAATGCTAAAATTTGAATACATTAGATAAGTTCATTCTCGAATTCTTTGACAATATTTCACAGTCAACGACTGTTTTATACAAAGTTAATGGGTATACTTATTTAAAAAAAATGTCATAGGATATTTGTTATAAAACTGTTGATATTCACGTAAAATGTGAGAGACTTATGAAATAAAACATACTGTTATTTAAAAAAAAAATCAAATTACAAAGTGATTGAAATATTTAAAATGCATTGAAGTAATGTTTAGAATACGATTAAGAGATTTATGGTTTATAAATGTATCTTACGAAATATTTATCCGTTCTGTGGTAATTTTCATGTGTCGAATTAATTCGTAAGAAATATAGTCAATGTATTTAATCTATTTAATTTTAAATACGAAATATAAAATTGGTTATAAAGAAATTCGCGAATTATTTATAAAATTTTATTTCCAATAAAATGTTCATTCCATTCACTTTTCTTTATCAGTTCGAATATTTAAACATAAAAAAGCCTAGAAAATGTGAATGGTCTGGGTTTTTAAATAATGTATTTAAAACTAATACATGATTTAGCAAATTAATATATTAAAATCATATTCTATAATAAAATATTATTGAAATTAATATTTCAGAAAAAAATCGATTTCAAAATCAAACGAATCTGATAAACTAGAAGTCATTGACACTAGTGCGAAAAATTAGTTTTTATTATTTTTAATTTCAATACTTATTTTAAGCTTAGCAGCTGAGTATTATAATTCTTCACAACAAAATGAAATAAAAAACTGTGAGAATTATATTTATGTTATATGTCAAATATATTGGGATTAAACGGAATATAAACAGTTATTGCATTAATTTCATTTGTATTTTTATACAAACTTTAACATTTATATATTTTATATGCAGATATCGTACTTTGCACGTACACATTTACTTTTATATAAACTTATTTAAGATGAAATAGGGAACTATTGCCATTAGATTAATTTGTTTAGAAAATAACAATAACATTAATGTTTTATTCATTTTTATCTATAGTCGAAATATTGTTGTTACATGATTGGTAAATCTACGATAAAATTATTTTGTTTATGAGATATGTATTCAAATTAAGTTATATTACATATTTGTATTTTTGTTAATATTTATTAAAACAAAAAATTTATAGACAATAAGTTCATAAAAACTTAATTAATTCCAGGCTGAGGACGACGTTATCAATAAAGAAAGCATCGTCCAAAGTAGTAGTAGCCTTACACAGAGCTCAGAATCAGTGCGTCGTAAAACAACCACAACTAGCCAACATTCGAACTATAGACCCGTTCATTTAGATAACATCCCATTACCTACCACCGGTGGACACGTTGTAGGTGAGTAACAAATTAAATATTTTGTCAATTTCGTTATAAATTGAGTACTTGGCATCAGTTCAAAAGTAATAACCTTTTCGTGTTTAATATAATACATCATTTATGATAGTTACTAAATATTTAATGTATGTGCTCTAATTCATTTTAGCTGTGAAAAAATTCACACTAATTTATTTTATAATTACAGGATAAATTAAGTATTGAATTTGTTCATTACTAAATTAATAACGATCTAACAATAGATAATCTGTATATATTAAAATATAGAGATTATCAAACGTTTATTTTAAAGCTTCAGTTGAATTATCATACACCTTCTATAATAAACTTGTTTCTGAGCTTTTTTAAAAAAAGCGAACAATACTGAACAACATATTTATCCTCACTATATTAAACGGTTAAATATTTCCTAATATAGTTTTCCATCTACTCGTATTTCCTTCTGGAACATATTTTCTTTAATAAAATAGTTGTATATAGTAAACTAGTATGATTATTTTTGTAATAAAATTTTTAAGCAAATATCTTTTCATATTAGAAACCATATATCTGATAATCTCGAACATTATTATTTATACAATAGTTAATTTAAAAAATACTTTTTTTACTTACTAATTTTTCCCAGCTCTGAACGTTTTGACTTAAAAAAATCCTTATCAGAACTAATATATCCATTGATGGTTTTTATTACGTCAATTATCCTTTATATAGCATAGCCCAAATAATACTAAAAAATGTAATATGTAAATGTGTGTCTAAGCATTCAGTATCATTTGAGCCACTCTGTATAATCAACTTTATCAAATATCATTATTCTTAATTAACAATAAAGTCTGTCTTTAAAGTCTTTATATCAGGTGTTCTCAATTTTGTCTATAAACATTTTTTTTATTTTCAAAATGTCCTGCATCCATTATCAATAATTATTATTAAAAACATAATAAAAATATTAACAATTTCTACTTTTAGTAATATTGACTTCCATCAAAATTAGAGGTATTTAACAAATCGAAATAATTATTTCAGATTGACAATCTAACAGAATTATTATTTTTTAAAAATATGATATTCATGTTACTTTTATATACATTTTTGAAAAATCTGTTATTCACAAATGAATATAAAACTATTAATAAAATTCATGCTCATAAGTGTTTGCTCTTTTTGAAAAAAAATCGTTCTATCAAACCTGATAGTTTATATTTTTCCAAACTGAATTAATAACATTTATTACTTTTTATAAGTGTATATCATTTTTAATACTAGTTGATAATTAAAATTATATAGGCCGGCTCAAATGAGATTGAAGGATTTAGATGTACATATACTTCTTTTCTATCATTTACTATACTTTATTATCTTTTAGTCTCATTTGAGAGACCCTGTAATTTATTTTTATATCATATTGATAATCGAATTATAATATATTAATAATCGAATCATAATATATTAATTTATAATATAATAATAAATTTTGTTGATATTATGAATAAGAATTCACACAACATATTACCGAAATTTATTTTTAATAAAAATACATAGAAGCATACATACATTATTTATATAAAAATTAAACACATATGTTTTCTAGCTTTTAACTCAAATATATATATATATATATATATATATATATATATATATATATATATATATATATATATAGCACTTATGCAATATTAGTAAGGAAATTATAAATATTCTATTACTTTGACTTAAAAATATACGATAATAATGAATTACTTCCTAAATTCAAAATAAATTTGAGAAAAAAAAGTATACGTAGTGTTGAATTATATATATATATATATATATATATATATATATATATATATATATATAGATGTGTGTGTGCGCACGTATGTATGTGTATTTATAACTATATAAATTAAATGTAAATTTAAAAGAAAGCAATTTTTATTTCCAATATTCCGTATTGAAAATTTGAAGAAAACGTTTGGTTGCCTAAAAAAATTCCTCGTTTATAAATCATCATCACGAATTATCTTAAATAAAAGATGAAAGTTTGACAATTTTTGAAAATTTATACATTTTATATTTCCAACGATATATTAATTTAATTTTATTAATAATTTGAATAAAATTTAGGTATGTTTAATTTTTTACTACGTTGTCTATCGACGTTAAAATTCGCACATTGAATAATAATATTAACTAAAATATATTCATTTTTACATTTTTTTGTTAGTAAATATATTTTTATAATTTTATTTTTTGTTCTATTAATAATATTGTAACTTGAAAATAAATTAGTGATAATGAAATAAACTAGTTAGAAACTTGAAGATTTTCTTTACTAAGATCTCTTTTTTTGATAATCTTAGAATTGTGAATATAACATTTAATCAGATAATTATAATTAAATATAATTCAGAATTATTTTTTTAATTTTCAAAAATATTATTTTGTAATTTAATTATTGTATATAAGTATCATTGGTAATTTATTAATCTAATTTTTTAATGATTCATTATTTTTAATATATAAACGTAAATAAATCTAACAGAACTAATTGTAGATAATATCGTTCATTATATGTGCCAAATAATCAACTGTAAAAATTTACCCACTAACATATTAACATACAGAGAGAGTAGTGCCAAATTTTCAGCTCACGTTAATGTAGTGTAAGTTTGGTTGTCTATCGTGTACGAATTTACAGAAAATTAATGTAGAGCAACAATAATGTTTGATATATATTTTTTTTCTTGTCTCTATTCCATATATGAACCTTTTTATACATCTAGGTTCTCAATCAATAATTTTTTTTGCCAATTGGTAAAAAAATTGAAATTCAATTGAAGATTTTTCTTTTTTTGCTCTATGGTTATTTCCATTTTAAATTCCTCACTTTTTCTTTAACGCCCGTGTATATATATATATATATATATATATATATATATATATATATATATATATATATATATGTATGTATGTATGTATGTATGTATGTAAATAAAATGAAATAAATTAATATTTATATATTATTTTTATTACAATTCTGAACAATAATTTAATTTATTAGCATACTACATTTATACAATCATAAATTATTTATAAAATATGCATTATTTTATATAATAGTACTTCCGAAATGAAAACAATATTATTTTAATTACAAACAAACAATAAACGAGTATTTGCATTAAACTAAAATTAAATATTTCTGTATTTGTAAATCATAACATTTATTTAATATATTCAAATCAAAGCTATAGCTCTTTTCAAACATCCATATGTTTGACTTATTGCAAACAAATATTTATTAAATATGACAGTGTAATAGCATAGTTTAATAATATACATTATTGATCTAAAATTATTTTCAACATTTATATATATATATATATATATATATATATATATATATTAGGTTGGCAAATATCTCCCTTCCGCCTTCTGGTCTTTTGAATTTCGCAGCTATGTACAAAAAAAGCGGAAGGGAGATACTTGCCAACCTAATATATATATGTTTAAAATATTTTTTGGACTATTTACAATCAGCTATTCGAAGTAATAATATTTTTCAAACATATTAATCATTTTATATATTTAATGAATATTTTAAATGTACTGTTTTTTCGTATCATACAAATGATTGGTTTTAAATTAACATTGTTTCGACTGCCTTAAGTTCAAACTGAAATGTCGAGTGAAAAAAGAAAATAAATAATTGTCTCGAAATTTATATTTGCTTATTAATTAATACATTCATATTTCAAACATACACACTTGAACTTCTGTTCGAACAATTTTTTCTGATTATCAAATATAAATAGGTATTTACACGGAACATTTTCAGTGAAGTCGCTTTTTCATTCCTCAAAGTAGTGCTAAATGTACAAATGTTATTTGATATTTCTCTGAGTTCATTGATTCCAGTACATTGTCATTGCCAACATTTTATATATTTCAACGAAATTAATTGTATTCACGTGCAGCAGTGAATGTTCTTAAATTATAACAGATAAAAAATATTTCGAGAAATTCTTTACTAGAATAACTGAATTTTGAGAATTTTTCAGTTATTTATTTGTAATCGTCTGTTTTATTTTCAGAAACTTTTATCGAGTTTTTCAAATATTTTGAAAGATTAACAGGTTTTTTTTCATATGTATATATTTTTAATCCTGAAATTTTAAAATCCACATTTAAAATATCATTGAATTAAAGACAACATTTAAACATTAAAATGTTTCAAACAAAATCTGTTGTAAAATTAAAATACTTCTTTTTAATCTTACAATAGTAAAAAAATTATAGACATAAAAAGATTAAAATAATATCTAGTCCCAAAAATTTTTTTTCGTTAAAAAATATATTTTTCTATAACGAAATTAATTATCATTTACTATAAATAAATTTTGTGGACTTAAATATACAAATTCTATTTTTATAATTGATTAATTCAAAATAGTTTGTATAATATTTCAAATACATACTAAGAAATTTTATTGAATTTGAAAATGCTCTCTCGTTAATAAGTTTAGTATAAATATTCATGTTTAAATGAATCTTGACTCTTTTGATCTTGTTCAGTTCTTAATTGTGACACTTTATTTTAAATATCTATTGATTTGTTTTTATACAAATGTTAAATATCACATACTTGTTAAAATCAGTTTAGATATTTTAAATGATTTGTTTGAAATGATTTATATTTTTATTAAATTTCAATTATATAAATAATGATTTTTAAATGATATAAAATCACATGATTAAGATGAATTAAAAATTAAATATTTTTTTCTAAAGTATTATATTGACTTTAATCTCTTATCTTGTTACATTATTAAGTAGAATAAACCTTTCATATCAGTTTTTACTCGAAATGATCCCTCAAAAAAATCAAATATATCTTCAACTTGTTATGAATCAATCCATATATATATATATATATATATATATATATATATATATATATATATATATATATATATACACACACGCATACACACAAACACGTATATTATGTGTATGTGTGTGTGTGTGTGTATTTATCCATAGTGGTTAGTAGAATATGCTGACACTAGTAATATGTTGAGAATTTTTAAAATTCGAGCAACTGTTACATTCGGGAAATAGATGATGTTTATGCGGCTCTGATTTAAAATATTTGTGATATTAAAAGACAGAATATTGAACATTTGCCAAATTAGTTTTCTCATCGTGTGGGTTCATTCCATCCACATCAAATGTTTGATTTCGATGACTGATTACAATCAGTCAAACTTCATTGGTAAATTTATTACTAGTTTTCAGTTGAATATAATTTAATTATAATCGTTGTCTATAGTCTTTGATGATTCACATTTTTTTAAAAAAAATCTACTACTATTTATTTTTAAATTAAATTCTTTAATATATATTAACATCTATACCACACACATACATATATATATATATATATATATATATATTATTTTCTATTCTATTTTCGTCAACAAAAAATACAAAAATATAAATGTCATCAAAAAACACGATTAATATTAATTATTGAAATATTTTTTTAAAAGTACTTGTTTAACAAACGTAATTTTTTTTAAGAAATCAACATACATTTTATAATTAGATTTAGTGAATTTTGAAACTACATTTAAATATATTCAAGTTTCTTCGTTTGAATTAGCTATAATGTATTCCTTTTTATGTTTCATGATTTATGTATGTATAAAGTAAATATGTTTATTGAAAAAATAATCTATTCAGTTTAACATTGACACAGAAAAAATAAAACTGAATGAACACAGATGTTTTTGATTTCACAGAATTTAATAGAATTTTATTTGAAACAAATCTAAATTCATTTTGTGTTACTATTTTTCATGTACATTTAAAATAATTCACTTTATATATATATATATATATATATATATATATATATATATATATATTATTTTATACATTGCAGCTTAAAAATAAAATTCATAATTATCGATATGTTTCACCCATTTCATATTACATATATATATATATATATATATATATATATATATATATATATATATAACTAAAATTATAATTAAGAAAAAAATAACTCTAAAAATAATACGAATGAGTTAAATTCAGAACGAATTTGTCAGCGCCAATTGTACGGTAAATGTGTCATCAGTGACTCGTTTTGAAAAATATGTTCTTGAAAAACATAAATTGACAGTAAAATAAAAATAATAATATAATTCCTATGTACTAACACATATATTATTTTCTATGTTTCTTTAGTTTTAGCTAGATATTTGATATATAAAATGTTAAGTACGTCAAAACGAATGACACGAATGATGTATTACTTAGTGACGCCGCTCAAAAATCTATTTTCACTTTAATTAATTATCGAATATTAATCAATCATCTTAGATGAAATTCCAAAAGGCTATTAAAAATATTTTAATTTAAAAATGTTACTTTAATATAAATTTATTCGCATATTTAATATTACCTCATGTTATACATTAGAGTATCAGTAATTGTTTATTGCATTAAAAAGATTTCCCTATATAATTATATTCGTAAAACAATAAATAAATTATTATTACTTTTAGAATTTTGTTTAAACTATACAAGTCATTTTTCGTTCATCTGTGATTAAAATTTCAATTCAGATAATTAATATAGTAGAATTAATTTCATAATCATGAATTTGATAATAATTTAATAACATTTCATTACTATTTAAATCCTAATAAAAATTATATTTTAATAAAAAAATATATTATTTATCCAGATTGATTTCTGCAATCTTGAAATATTATTAAACGTTAATTTCCACACAACAATTCATTCGTTCCTTACTTTTGTATACAAACAAATAGAACGTGTGTATATTTTGTTTCGAATTTTTCGAAAAGAAATATTTAATGATATACTTTGTCCAATTTAAATTACACACGTTTTATTTTCGAAAAAAATTATTCGTCATAAACGATTGAGTAATTTCAAATAGTCAATGACAGAATCAACGTATATTTTCACGTTCAAAAATATTTTTACACCGGACGTAATATATCACAAAATTTGGCAGTCAAATTGTCAAGGTTTGACAATGAAAATGTTTATTTAAATGTATTTTTTAAAAAAATGTAATTTAAACTAGTTCTCAAATACACATTCAATGTTATTTTTTTTAAATAGCTCAATTTGTTTTTGTAATTAGACAATTTTGATTTTTTTTTTTTGTTTAATTAACATATGGAAGATTCGTATGATTTTTTTTCTTAATTGTAACATTGTATAAAGTTATAGTTTCGAGAAAATAATTGTTGATAATAAGTGAATGTGATAATATATATTAATAATTGATAATACATATTAATAACAATCACTTATTTCATTTTTGGTAACATATTTCAATATAATTTGAACTTAAATATGTTTCATTTAAAAACAATTAAATTTAATATTTTCTTAAAAAAATATTTTCACTATTTAAAAATATTTAATATTTAAAAAAAATCATTACTGTAAATTTAAAATAATATACTATATAATCGAGTTGTATTTCTAATTAATATTTGATTTCGTCGTATTTATAGGTTAATAATTTTCAGTAATGAATCACATTTATTGATTGTATAGTTGAAATAATATATTTTATAGTTATTTTTAATTCTAAAATAGTATTTGTTATAATTAACATTCAATTATTCTAGTACATTATTCAGTATTTATATAGCTATGATTTTTAGAAAGAAATTAACGATTTAGACTTTTCATACACACACACACACACACACACACACACACACACACACACACACACACACATATATATATATATATATATATTTAGGAAATTGGATTATGATTATTTTAAACCTTTGAATCACTTGTAAGATATTCAAAGTCGTTTGTTATTCCAAAAAAATATGTTACAATTTTAAATTTAAGTGCACGATGAATCATTTATTTGATCATCTTTTCAATATTTTAATTATTTCAACATATCCAACATTGAATCTATATGTTAAGTTTTTTTTTCTTTTGAACATATCCGAATTGTTTAATCAGTTCATTTATTTCGGTTGTTCTTAACGTTCGTTGAATATAATGAAAGTGATTATACTGCTAGTCTACTTGTAAGGATAAATGAATATAAAGAATTGATTAACGTCACAATTTTATAACGTTGACAAACTAATGTATATATTGGCTGTATATTTCAATGACGTGGACAAAATATGCATCGGCGCGGATAGTCATTTCCGGGCAGAACGATGTGTTTTCGCATTCCAGAATTCGTTACGATGACTCATGGTGACCGAGGCTCCTCCGCTAAGGTCCCCGGCTCATTATTTTTGGACGTTGGCAAATGAAATTCATAAATAATACGTTCATATGCTACATCTCGTCCGTATTAACGTTTATCATCTTGCCAGTTTAATATTATATATATATATATATATATATATATATATATTCATTTACTTATAATAATTATTAATATTTATATAACGCAAATAGTTTGTGAATGAATGAAATTAGTTTCTGTTTTTCAATAACTGATACACACACACAAATTATATATATATATATATATATATATATATATATATATATATATATATATATCAGAGTTCCTTACATTTTTAGACATTTCTTTATTTTAAATATAAATACTTCCTCTGTTCAAAAAAAAGTATAACATTTTTACTACAATTTTTACTTAAGATATACAATGACGTTCTTTTTAAATCCTGAATCAAAGCGTTATTAAATGAATTTATATCTTCAGAATTTGTAACAATTATGAATCTGAGATTTACGTCCAATATATTTTTAAATCCATTAAAACTACTACTGCTTCAGTAAAATCTAGTATAATAATAATCTAAACATTAATACTGGCAATAAAAAATCTTTTGAAATATAATTTGTTTCATTTTCATTTCCGTTTAACATAAAAAATAACTTTGATGATATATAAAACTATGAAATATCAAACTCATGTTATAATATTAATTTCAATTAATTTTTTTTCTATATTCGATAACTTTTCATATGTACCTATATACATACATACGAGGTTCGTTTGATAAGTATGGTAAAAAATTAAGAAAAACTGAATTGAAAAATTTAATTTAATTGATAATTAATTAAATTGAACAATAAATAAATTTACCATACTTATCAAACGACCCTCATACATACATACTTACATACTTGTGTGTATTCATTACGTGCAATAAACCAGAAATATTTCCTCTCAATAAATTTATATTAAATATTTTACTTAAATAAACTAATTTGTAATTTGTTTTAATTTTCCCAATCACGCATTTATAATTGAAAATAATAAATAAAACAGATACCAGATAATATGTAAACTAAACAAATTCTTTTCGTTTTGTTAATAATAAATCCGTAAGATAAAAATGTGATATTACTCTTGGCAACAGTTACATTTTTACCACGGCTAAGAGATTGCCTATGTTATAAACATCTTTAATGGTTTATGTCTAAAAAATTCGAAATCATGTTTGTGTTTCACGAGTGATATGTGTTAATGGACACTTTCACTGCCAGATATCGTCGTTGTCCGATAATATTTATTTTAAAAACGAATCATTCATATTCGACATCTTACATCGATTTTTAATATAATCATTTTTTTCTATATACAATATTTAAGTTCACTTTGTATTGTTTAAACGAAAAATTAAAATTGAAAATATTTCACTCGATTACTTTCGTACCTGTTTATATATTTTGACAATTTTCAAAAATGTTTGTTGTAAATTTAATACAAATTCTTAATCAGATGTGCCTGTAACTAAAACCGAAATATTTTGATAATTTCAAATAAACAATTAAGTTTGTAAGAAAACAATTAACAAATATTTCATTCATTTTCTTGAAGAAAAAAAATATTTCTAGTAGTAAACTAAGTTTTGTAATGATTAATTATTATATATAAAAATATATTATTTAAAATGAACTTATAAATAATCTATTATATATATATATATTACGTCGTGTAATATGAAATGTCGGATTTTTATTTTAATTCCGATATAATAATCCGACATTTCATATTACACGACCTAATTTATATATATAATAACTTGAATTAGAAATGTCATAGTATTTTTCATCTGAATCAATTCGTGCAATTCCTTTCGTATATTACTGAAACAAACTATTTACTAAGATCGTTTAAGATACATAAAAAAACTGCTATTCATCAATCACAGTTTGTTGACGGTTGTCTTGCAATTTATATCAATCTAATTTAGACATAATTAGCCTGTGTGTATGTTAACATATATTAACTTATGCCAAAATAAAAAAAAATCTTAAATGATATGTCAAGTGATTTATGTTTAATTTTTTATTCTTAAAAAAAAGAAAAAGTAAACAGTAAACCAATTAGTGAAAAGAAAGCTCTTAGATAGGTCATGGAGTGTTACATTTATCATTAACAATTTGTCATAAAATGAACTTCTGATCACACACGTAAAAAATTTCTTAACGAAAACGTCAAATAGATAAATGTAACTATAATATTTTTTATTGTTTTTAAAAAAATCAATTCAATATTAATTTTTATACATCTAATCCACTTGTTCAACGTTCATCAAAATATACGGTTGAAATATTTATTTTTGAACAATTCGATATTTAATACATTTTCATATTTAAATTTCTTTTTTCGTTAATAATTTTATTCATTTTTAGTTAACAAAAAATCCCTAAAAAAATGTCAGTAGTAGTTTTTTAAAAAATATTATACACGTGTGTTTTTTTTAATATATAAACAGTCCATGAAAAAAGTTGTGTAATTTCAAAGGTAATAAAATATGTTGTTATAGCCTTGCCACAACGAAAGCATAAATGTATATTTAACATGTGTACAATATGTATATTAGTTAATTTATACGTTTTTTTTATATCTATGATGACACGTACACAACATGAAATGTCTGAAAATGTTATACTAAAATAATAGATTTCTCTATTTTGTATTTTTTCCTACAAACATTTTATAAAATACAATCATATAAATTTCATATTTTATTAGAATATATACTTATATACATTATTTTCTATTATTTTTGCACATTTTCGTTTTTTGCTTATTATATTTGACAGTTTTTAATGTAGTTATAATATTTTTTGTATATAAACTATTTTCAGTGCTGTTAATATATCAATTCAATAACATAAAAAATTATTCAGACGTTCCAAGTAACTACAAAATACATATTTTGCAATAAGACTTGAGAGAGTGCAATGTAACATTCTTGGCACGAATACATCATGCCCTTTCTGTAAGTACTTGCATCCAGCTGTTATGACTTATTTTATAAAAGAATGCAAGTTGTGTGCGTTAATTTTTATTATTATTATTTCAGTGATTTCAAACATACTTTAATTTACTTTATTTAATTTTTATTTTTTAGATAGTTTCTAAATTATTTGTCGCTATTGAGTTATTTATTATTAACATTCTATTTAATACATCAGAACTTTTTCAAATTATTTACGGAATTTATAGTCCATTAATTTTTAATACTTTCTTTAAAAAATATTTTGTATTTCAAAATATAAAATAGACGTATGAGAAAAAGGAAGTCGTTTAAATCGTAGTAAAAACGATTTAAAAATATACTTTAAAATTAATTTCAAAATGTTATATTTATCAAAATTCAATCAATAGTTATCTTATATAGATAATTAATTATCATCGAATAAAATGATTTCATATTATTTATTTTTTTTGAGGTTCGCTGAATATCTTGTAACATGACAATTAAAAAACGTTATAGTAAACCGTAAAAAAACATTTGGGGTGTATGCTCTGTGCACGAATTCTATGGCACGAACGAAGAACGCCTACATACCTAAAATTTCGAAATACTTATCATTCGGCGACAGCTGCCTAGGGCCGCAGAAGAAGCGCGCGGGTGCGACGGACGCCAATTTATCTCGTAAACATTTTAAAAATAATATTCTTGGCATTATTTATAACGATTTCTCATATTTTTATGTGTTGTTCGGCAAACTTGAGAACGCAACACGATGTGTACTCGAATCCGCTTCTATCATATACATTGATATAATACGCACATACACACACATATTTCAAAAAATTCACTGAAATGAAATTTTGGTTTATATGTATATATATATATATATTAAAATTTCACTTCGGCAGATTTTGATCAAATATAAAAACATTATAGATTGTTAACATACTTCTAATAATTCAAACAATTAATTATTAATAATTATAGTTACCTTCATCATAAATTAAATGAAATATAATTAAATGGTTCTCAATAACAAAAATGAAAAATGTTGTAATTTAAAATTATTTAGTTGTAAAAATATTGTAAAATAATTGTACTCTTTTTATTGAAATTATTCAGAAAATGATTTTTTTTCATCTATATTACTCTGAATGATTATATTTAAAAAAGACAAATTTAATTTCCATTTCGAAATGCGTATGTTTATATATATATATATATATATATATATATATATATATATATATATATATTATAATATGTATATTAATAAAAAATCCATGCAAAAATCAAACATTTCAAAAGTTTTGAACAATTTTCAAAAATCGACATATTTGGCATAATATAACAACACCTTAAGAGGTCATTGTTTTTCATTCAAATAATAATACGGAAGTAAATTAAACTATTTCCGAAATACAGTAGCCAAAAGACAATGGACTTAATCCAAGAAAAACCTTCTTGTATTATGTGTACGGTCGAGAATAGCTTTTTGTTACATGGTTGTGACCAAAATAACTTCACGACTATTTCATTCATTAGATACAATAGTAAAGTTAAAAAAACACACATGTTCAAACAATCGTGTTAAATAAAAATACGATTGTTTTTGTCACACGTTTTCGCCTTTCACTTAACAGTAATGAAGATTAATAGTTCGCAAAAGTATTAAATGAATGTTTGTTTCGAATACTTGAAATAAACATCGTTAATTGTTTGTAACAGTTGCTAATTTCTTTGTCGTTGTAAATAACACAATTGACAAATGTTGAGCTTTCGCTTGAAAAGAAAATACATCATCTTAAACATTTAACCTTGAACTATATGTTTTTTTTTCTTTTTGTTCTAAACGTTTTAGCAAAACTCTTGAATCATTGGGATGCTTGGAATGTGGAAAAAGTAAACGATGATACGTATTTTAAACAGTTTTGTTGAAATTTATACACTTTACAATAAACAAACCGTTCGGATATTTATTACCAAAGGTGTTCTTTAACGATGTGTTATTAAACGATGTTAAATTTTCATTACTATTCAATCATTATTTTCGTATTTTACAAATAAATTAAATAAACAACTTATTATATTTTTGTTATTTATTATAATTTGATAGCATTTTAGGTAATATTTTACTATAGAATTTAATTAGTCATACTTAATGTAATATACGTAACAGGAATTTTTTGACTTCAAAAATTATTCATAATTATTAAATTAAAAATATATAAACAAAACCGATATGAATTTAATAAAACCAAATAAACTGTTATTTAAAGACCATCTTAATATTTTTTTGTTAAATACTTATTTAATTGAAACCAAATGTTATATTTAGTAAAAATATATTCAATAGCCATCTGGTATCAATCTGTCTATCTTGCTCTTGTATACTGATTAGTTTTCACCTATCTGTAGTCAATTAAAACGATACATCAGTAAAATAAAAAAAATATTTCACCGGTATTATACATCAAAGTATTATGTATTGTTAATATAATTAATTAAAATGTAGAAAAAATTAAGTAAAACGTATAAAAAAATAGTTTGTCATATACCGATTTTTTTTAATAGATGTTATCTTTTTGGTTAATTAAAATAATACAACATATAGTACAAAAAATAAATACGTTAAAATTAAATCATATATTTATTTGATAACATATATTATTTTTTAAACAGGAATATTAAAGGAAAACATTTTTTGTCTTTGAAAAAATACAGATTGACAATCATTTTTAACTAAATTTGAATGACCGGACATTTGGTTCAAAAATATAGTAATTATTTAAATTCTCAACTAGATATCTCGTGAGAAACGAATTAATATATATTTTATGTATGATCTTATTTATTATGTGTGACACACTAACATAACTTTCGTCGTCGACTGATAGCTCTGCCAAATTTATCGAGAATACCTATTAAATCATATACAAGTTACGTGTTTTAATATAATTATTATTTATTTAATCGCAACGAAAAATCAAACTATATTAGTAAATTTCTAACACTGATATTACAAAGTTACGTTGTGCAAATATTTCAATTTAATAAGAAATTGGATATCGTTGTATACGAGACACCAAACACCTTAACCGATAAACAACTATAAATTTTCATATTGCCTGATATATTCATATTCGATATAGTTAATGTTAATTAATTTGGAAAATGAATATTCAATCAGTTTTAATCTTTTAATTTTTCATTAAATTATCCTTTCTCAATTGTTCCTATACTTGTATTAATTTGAATTTAATTTCGTTTTACATAAGTAAGACATCCATTTTGTTTACATTAATTTCGGAAACTACTGACAATTTAATTTTATTATCAGTTAATAAAATTCTCGACAATAATTTTCTTTTGAAGCATATAATAAGATTTCTATCTTTTAATAACTACATTTTAAAACCAATTAGTACTTTATGAACAATTTTATTCATAAACAAACTTTAAACTTTTTCAAACTGTTTTTTTTTTAAATTCTATCATTGCTTTTATTGTATAACGATTGAATACACAACCAGTTAGTAAATTTGTGAGTAGTTTGATTTTTCATTTTAATTTTTAATATCTACTGAAGTATCCATAAAATCATCCTCTTTAAACAGCTCGATATTCTTAAAAATGTGTTCACTAATTATCATCTTTCATTAACCTTGGATCTTTTTTAAAACTTGAAGATATATAGAAGCCTGTGTGTTTATGTATGTATGTATGTATGTATGTATGTATATATATATATATATATATATATATATATATATATATATATATATTTATTGCAAATAGATGCGTGTATATTTATCGCTATCTCATGTGTCCTCATTAAGATGAGGAGGAGAGATACTACGTGATCATTCTTTCGATATATCGGGAGAGTATTTTTTTATTTGATATAACTTTCGGTTGGTTGACGCCACGGTCACCCCAAATTTGAATTGCAACTATGGAAGACTACTTCGCCAGTACTTCTCGCTCACTACGTGCGACGCCGGCGCACGGTTAGGTCGCCGCTCCGTGACATGATCTTCCGTGGACAGTGTTGACGCACGATGTACTGCAGACACGAGCTGAACAAAGCGCCCCGCGAAACGCGCTGGACCGAATTGGCCCGTATGCACTTTGATTTTCTGAAAACGTTTACCGTATCTGAATTCGATCACGAAGAAAATCCAATTGTCTATTGTTGTGAACACGATTTTCCACTCGATAACGTTGCTCAAAACGGTGTTGATTTCGTTACACCGCTCAAGTATATTTCTTGTTTTTATTTCCACACGCATAAGGGTAAGTTAACGACGATTAAATTACATATCGTGTCGTTTTATATGTGATAGTGAGACGTATCTGTGGTTTCTAAACATTTCATGGAAATTACATTGTTACGTTCGTTCGTGGTTCAATCTTTTTTTTATGATACGTATTAGTGTTTATTACTAAATCATACACAACACAATCAGGATGGAATTCTTCATTTTACTTTATCTTATATGGTGAAATAAAATATTATTTATTACTATCATTTATGGTAATTGAATTATTTTTAAAAAAGCTCTTCGTCAATAAAATAAATATCATAATCCAATTGTCTTTCTTCACTCTCTTATTTCAAATTATTGAAAATTCAAATAATTCCTCGCTTTATAAAACTTGATAAATAAATACAATTATTTATTTATTTATATATATATATATATATATATACACTAACAAATTTTCTTATGTTAATTATTAACTTTATTAATGAATTCTATATTTAACACATGTATAGTCGTGATATTCATTAAAAATATTATATATTTTGTTTTAATTCGAATCGATATTCGTTAAAAATTCAACGATTTAATGTCGTTATATTTAATAATTTTAATAAATTTCTTCTCATATAACAATAAAATAAATTGTATATATTAAAAATAAAAAGTATAAAAATATAGTTGGAAAAATTACTTGATAATCTCATTTTAAACATTATAAATTCTTTATTAAAAATTACAACTTTATTTTATATCTATCTATCTATCTATCTATCTATCTATCTATCTATCTATCTATCTATCTATCTATCTATCTATATATATATATCTATATATATATATATATATATATATATATATATACGAGGGTTGTTTGATAAGTATGGTAAAAAAGAAAGAAAAACTAAATTGAAAAATTTAATTAAATTAAACAATAAATATATTTACCCAATTTATTAAACGAACCTCATATATATATATATATATATATATATATATATATATATATATATATATATATATATATAATATATATATCGTATGTTTATAAATGTCAGAAATTCATTCACAAAACTATTGTATTGGCACTTATTCAAATTAATAGTAAAATTGAGAATTATTTGTAACGATAGGAACACTATTATTAATTAACGTTTTAATGTTGTCAAAATATTATCTTATTTATAACAACATTATTTATTACTCATTATTAATTTTCGGAACATTTATATATATATATATTATATATATATATATATATATATATATATATATATATATATATATATATATATATATATATATATATATATATATGTGTGTGTGTGTTTGTACGTGCGTGTGTGTGTACGTGCGTGTATGTGCACGTATGTATCTGTGTATAATTTCTTTTTGTTAATTTGATAATTAAAATATATTTCTTATTTATATATGTATTCGAAAATTGTATTCTAAATTTTATAAAAAACTTTAATTTCATATATATATTTATAATTTCTAATACTTTCGTAAAAGACTAATTTCATTTATTATTTACATAAACACTACTTCTACATGAACATTCCATGTCATTTAATAATACTAATATTCTTGGATTTATTGTAAACAAACCATTAATCTCAAGTATCACAATAGGTTGAATATTTTCTTAATTGTTTATTTATATTCTGTTGAAATATGTTGTTACATATTTTTTGATTGTTATCAATCAAGTATTTTTAAAAGATTAATATTAAAGAAGTAAACCGTATTTTTAAACAATTTTCACATTCATGAATTACTTTCTATAAATAGAATCTTCCATATTATCTTTCATTTTTAATAACAATTACTTTTAAAAAAAAAATCAGTTGATATGTATTATATTCCTATATAATTGTTTATTTGATTTCATTTCAATTAGTATACTTAAAGTGATGTCTAGATATTTTCGCAATTTTTTTCTGATATAATCAACATAAAAATATTTATATATTTAGCATTTATCCATTCAATATTTGAGAAATTATTTTACGGTCAATAAATCATGTGTATATTAATATTTGATACACGTTAAATGTTCAGATTTCACGGTAAGTCATTTTTAAATTAACGAGACATATAAATATACAGAAATATCTACTCATTTCAGTTTGAAATCAATACCGTTAAATATTAAATCAAATACGTTTCTTTTCAACGACACTTATTAATGACACATTTTTTTATAATTTTATGCAATAGAAATGGTTTTCTAAAACATGATTAGTGTGTAATATATCTACTTATTTTTAATTGATATAGATCGATATAAAGTATTTTAATGATATTTGGATTAAGTAGAAAAAATCTTAAAAACAAACAGATATTTTCAATTTATCCACAGATAAATCACTATTTGTAAAATATAAAAATTTCTTAAACTATGTGTCTACTATTTGTTGCATTTTTATGACAATTCTATCAGCTTTAATATATATATATATAAAATCTTGTGTACATGCTTTGAAATAATCATATTATATGATAAGTAATTATTAAATATTAATAAAATATTGTAACATAGAGTTAGTAATCCTTTTAAAAAGTAAATAAGCCGCAACATCAGACTTGTTGTGTTTTTGTAAAAATTGAACATTAGAAAAACTATTGTTGAATATTGAAAATTGGTTGAAAATAAAAAGAAAATGTTCAAATCTTAGAATTGTAGAATTAAATTATTGTTATAAATTGGTGTTTATAATACAATGGAAGTAGAATAAATATTTATTAATGAACAAATAAATATATAATTTAAACGTGAATGAGTCTCACTATTGTTAAATTTTATTAAAATTATTTATTTATATTAACTTACATTTTCAAATTATATCCAATTTTTGTTTTATTGAATTAAAATGTTCAGCTACATATATTTTTTTACTATAAGCAATTTAAATAAAATATTAAATAAGAGGAATAAAAATATATTATAATTATAACTATTTATTCTACATTTGTTTCATTTGCATGACTTAATTATTTTAATTTATTTGTTTAATTACCAATTTATGTAATAAAGAATGTGAAGATAATTAATATCTATTAATATAACACTTGTATACTTTCTGTATATAGTAAATATTGTGGGTAACATAATTATAAAATATTAATAAGAAATAGAAATTGTGTAAGTAATTTGCACTAAATTTTGAGCTCAAATAAAAATCCTTCATTGGCACCATTTTGCAAACCTTTGATGTTAACACAAATATCTATATATACAGCACTAATGACTTTGCATTTATAGACTCGCCTGAAAACGAGGATTTTTTTAAAAAATAGTATGTGAAAGTACTGTGAATTAGTCATAAATATTCAACTGTGAAAATCTTCTAACGTATATTTTTTCTGACGTAACATACAGGATTTTTTTAGGCAGGACTAAAATAAAATAATATTAGAGTAAGCTGTCATGTTTCAGATCATTAAGTATAGATTTATATTTTAGTTACGTTGAATAGTTTGTATTTTTTTTTAATTTTTTCATCTTTTTCCTTTTTTTATTAAGAGTCGTTTAAAATAAACATTAGTTTGAATTTGATAAATACTTTATCTATTATACATATAACAAAGAACATGTATGTAATATTTTATAATAATTTATTATCAAGTTTAAACTTAAGCTATTTTTATAATTTTTGTACAATGTTTTTTTGAAACTTTGATACGTATTGATTTTAATATAAATGAAAATAAGACAGATTTATACGATTATATAAATATATATATATATATATATACATACGAGGGTCGTTTGATAAGTATGGTAAATTTATTTATTGTTTAATTTAATTAAATTTTTCAATTTAGTTTTTCTTACTCTTTTACCATACTTATCAAACGTCCCTCGTGTATATATATATATATATATATATATATATGAATTAGTATATACCTAAATCACATTTTGAATCACTGTTTCAAAATAAGCATCTTAAAAAAGAGGATTGAAAAATATAAAAATATTTATAAACAAACAACTACCGATATTATCAAAGAAAATATTTTGAAAATGACCCAAGGTTAAATATTTAACTGACAGATTAATTCGTTCTGAATGCACATTATATGAAATCAGTCATGATACATGCGTCAACCATGTAAAAAATTTCAGATACTTTAAATAAAAATGTACATTTCATATATTTTTGTTAATGACACAATACACTTTTCACTGCCCATTCTGATTTATTTATTCGAAATGGTACATTTTAATTTAAATATATATAATATAATTTAAATAATAAACTTTTTACAAAAGAATACTATTCATCAGTATTAGTAATTTTAATGCTTTAATAAATTTTCAATTGATAAAATATATTTTGAATATAGTTGAAAACTTGATTGAATTTTACTTTTTTACAGCTGAAGTAAAAATGCCGAGTGGCCAATTCGATAAACCTACTATTGAAGACAACCGAGATGGAACCGTCACAGTGAAATATGACCCCCGTGAAGAAGGCACTCACGAATTGAGTGTGAAATATAACGGAGAACATGTTCAAGGTACTTAGTATTTTATTTATTTATTTTATCATTTTATTTTTCGATTAATATTAAACTGATACGTTTATTTTATAATAATTGATTGAGTTTATCGACTTAAATATTTCTCCAGATTATCACACTTATTTAATGTTACTTTCTGATTTTAATATTTTCAATAGACTTTTATTTACTGATGAATCTGACTATGGAACCAAATTAATAAAAATTATAACAATATATAAGTAAATATTTTTTCAAAATATTTTCTTTTCCAAATCAACCGTTTGAAAAATTAATTGGGTCAGACGCTTGATTATTAAAACGATTTTATACATTATTTCAATCTATTATAACTGTATAATTTATAAATGTAAATTTATTTTCATCACTGAAGGGTTTTAAAATTAAAGAAGTGATTACATTTAAATAAATATTTTATTTTTTTTACAAAATTGGAACCTCGGCCATCAGACTTGCAATCTTAATCAGGCGTGTTTTTTTATTATCGTAATACTTTTATGGAATTATAAATAATTATATAATACAGTGATTATTTAAAACTTTTTTTTAATATATAATGTAGTGAGTTTTATTAAATTGTACATTGATTTTAGAAAATAGATTTATTTTTATTTTAAAACAGCTATTTTTTCATCATTAAACTTAAAATTATATTGATGTGATTTTTAAAAACGTTCCTGATTATTCATCGTCAAATATCATTAAATATTTGTATAGTCTAAGAAAAGTAATAAATACATATTTTCTTAGACATTTCATTATCAAAAATAAAAATAAAACTTTACAAATCTTAATAAAAGCATTGTAATATTCAGGTTCGCCATTCAAGTTCCACGTTGATTCTATATCATCAGGCTATGTAACTGCATACGGTCCAGGTCTCATTCATGGCGTTAGTGGCGAACCAAGTAATTTCACAATATCAACGAAAGGTGCTGGTGCTGGTGGTCTTTCAATGGCTGTTGAAGGTCCAAGCAAAGCTGAAATCAGTTGTCACGACAACAAGGATGGCACAGTTTCCGTGTCGTACTTACCAACTGCTCCCGGCGAATATAAAATCTCTGTTCGTTTCGGCGACAGACATATTAAAGGCTCACCATACAATGCGAAAATTACTGGCGAAGGTCGTAAACGTAATCAAATCTCTGTGGGTTCATGTAGTGAAGTGTCATTGCCAGGAAAGATCACTGATTCAGATATCCGATCTTTGAACGCTTCTATCCAAGCACCGAGTGGTTTAGAAGAACCATGTTTCCTTAAGAGATTACCAACTGGAAATATTGGTATTTCGTTTACACCTCGTGAGATTGGTGAACATGTTGTGTCGGTTAAAAGAATGGGAACTCATATTACTAACTCACCATTTAAAATCAATGTATGCGAACGAGAAGTCGGTGATGCTAAAAAAGTCAAAGTTACAGGATCTGCACTTAAAGAAGGCAAAACACATACAGATAATACTTTTACAGTGGATACGCGTAATGCAGGTATAGTAATTTTCGTAAATATCATATATATATATATATATATATATATATATATATATATATATATATATGTTCAGCATAAATTTTCATTTTATTTCATTCAATAAAATATAATTTAATTCTTCTTTCACAGGCTACGGTGGTTTGTCATTGTCTATTGAAGGTCCTAGTAAAGCAGATATTCAATGCGCAGATAAAGAAGATGGAACACTTAATATATCTTATAAACCAACTGAACCTGGATATTATATTGTTAATCTCAAATTTGCTGATCATCATGTTGAAGGATCACCATTCACTGTTAAGGTGAATTATCTTTCTATATATATATATAAAATAATTCTATCGCAAAATTAATGTTATTAATATATTCCGATCGTGAACGATTACCTCCGCAACGATTGCAAAGAAACATCATTCACAATTGCAATTATCACGGGGCGAGCGAGCGAAACGAGCGAAGAGCAGAGCCTATCGGGAGAAGCGAGCTTGGGCAGAGCCCTTTGGTTTTATATAAAAAGAAAAAAAATATTTTTATATATTATGAATAACAAAGTTTACTGAAAACTACAATATATATATATATATTTTTTAATTAATTCAAATATAAAGACCTAATAACGTCCATTATTTATCTAATATAATACCAATCGAAATTTTCTATTTTATTCGTTGAAACTCCGTTAATTTGTAATAAAAATGAAATAGTGAAAAATTATACGTTTCATTGATATGTCATTTAAAATGAATAATAAATTATAAACAATATTTAAATTATTTTCAATCTAATAAAATATAAAAATTAATGATATAGATTTTATATATTAGGTATCTGGCGAAGGTACAAACAGACAACGTGAAAAAATTCAAAGGCAAAGAGAAGCAGTGCCAGTAACCGAAGTTGGAAGTCAATGCAAACTTACATTTAAAATGCCAGGTAAATATAGATAAATCAATCAATATTTCATTAAACTTTCAAAATATTTTCAAAAATAAGTTTCAAATTACTTTGTTTATTTGCAGGTATTACTTCGTTTGATCTTGTTGCAACGGTTACATCCCCGGGAGGTGTTACAGAAGATGCTGAAATACAAGAAGTAGAAGATGGTTTGTATGCAGTACACTTCATACCAAAAGAACTTGGTGTACATACAGTATCTGTTAAATACAAGGAAATGCATATTCCTGGTAAGTAATTAATACATTATTATTTACGATATATACATATATATATATATATATATATATATATATATATATATATATATATATATATATATATATATATATATATATATACACTCACACATACACATGCATCGAGAAAAATCTCCAATTTGTTTAATCTTCTAGTTTTATATTATGGAATTTATATTTTATAATTGATTTTTTTATGTTTATTTAATAAAAATTGTTAAATTCTCAATGACTTAAAAATGAAATTTCGTTTTAGGTAAATTGCAATCGTATATATTGTATTAATTAATGGAAAAAATAGAAACAAATTTATAATTTAAATCATTTTTTAATTTTAGTTCCAAAAAGAACGTTTTAGAAGTACCTCGTTTGTATCTCATTTCATGTTTTAATTTTAATATTAAATTTGGCATTATTCCAAATATAATTTCTCTTACGTATGATTTTCAAAAAAATTCTTATTACACGATCTATTAAACAATTTAGGATAATATTATTTTTATGCAATATATAATTTAATATTTTTCTATTTACTTAGGATACAAAATCTATTACATTTTAAATAAAATTTAAATTTTTAAAACAATTATGTTTTTTAATGAAGCTATATATATATATATATATATATATATATATATATATATATATATATATATATATATGTATGTATGTATGTATGTATGTATGTATATAGAGAGAGAGAGAGAGATTTGAAATAACATAAACTGAATATAAATAAATAACTATTTATTTATACATAGAACAAATCATTTTAAATAAAATTTGTATTTAGATCCTTTTAAAAATATATAGAAAAATAAGACCAAATTCTAAAATAACCGATTTTATCCATTTGTAATAATTCATTTGATTTTAGGATCACCTTTCCAATTCACTGTTGGTCCATTACACGACAATGGATCTCATTTAGTAAAAGCTGGTGGTGCAGGTCTTGAAAGAGGTGAGCAAGGTGAACCAAACGAATTTAATATTTGGACTCGGGAAGCTGGATCTGGAACATTAGCTATTAGTGTTGAAGGTCCTAGTAAAGCCGATATTCAATTCTCCGACAGACGTGACGGTTCTTGCGACGTATGCTACAAAGTTAGCGAACCAGGTAAATTATTATTATTATTATTATTATTATATATATATATATATATATATATATATATATATATATAGTTTCTAATTGTATCTTTAACTTAAAGTAATAATTAATTTATTTAATCCCGAGTAGATTTTCATATTATCTATTTTAATATTTTCAAAAATAAACATTTTCTGTTCACATAAACTAATGAATATCGCTTTTTTAATTAAGAATCCACTTTCTCATTATAAGTTATTGCATCGTAAAAATGTTAGCAAGTGTCTTTGTAGTTGACTCTAATAATGTTCTAAATTTTCACTGCATTGTTAAATCTGTTGATACTCAAGAATATCGTATTACAACTTATAATCTTATTTATATATTTTCACCATTTTGAGACGATGAAATTTAAATATATATAATATATATATATATATATATATATATATATATATATATATATATATATATATATATATATACGTCGTTTATAATGTATTAATCTTGCTTTATTTTAATCAGACATTTTTTCAAACCATTTATATATTCACACACCAATTTATTAATATCCTTAGTTATCAGTATGAATCAATATTTTTTTTATTTTTACGAATATTTATAATAAATAACCCCCAGTTCATGTTTTATTAAAATTTTTAATTTCAATACTTGAAATTTATTTCCTTTTTTAATTTCTCACATTTTTATTAAATATAAATATTCGATGGAACCACACTGTTCAATTACTAAATCCTATAATTTTCAATCTGATCTGAAAATGAATCCATATTTGCATATACGTATTGCGTACATATATATTTGAACGACGACAAAAATAAACCAAAATATAATTTAGAAAGAGGACAACCAAAACAGACATAAAAATATTGGCAAACTATCATAGGCGACGTTAGCTAAGAGAGTTACATGATATGAAGGAAACCCACACATCTACACGTGACTGTTGGACTTCATCCAGAACCATTACGTTAACTTTAAATTTAATTCCGCTTTAGGGCGCGGGACGGGTAACCAGCACAAACTCGCAAAAGAAATAGCTCGAATATCTAATTCTGGCCGCTATTTTAAGCGATAGAATATTATATTTGAAGCGACTGTGCTTTGCCACAGTTTTTCCAGTCGTTCACGTATTTTACTTGCATAAAATCCATTCATTTTTATACTCGTGTTGTTTTCGTTATTTGTAATGAAACTATCGGTGTTATATTCACACCAAACATTTAGATTTTCTTAAAAGTGAATACACGATTGTAAATGTGTGTGTATAAAATTAAACGGACGCATTTTTCTTATACTTTTCAATTTTATAAGATCTTTTTGTGTTGAATATTTCAAACATTTTTTTTATATATATATATATATATATATATATATATATATATATATATGTTTATGAAAATTTTCAAAATAAATAATTTTAATTAATAAACATACACGAAATATTTATATTTTCTTCAATTATCTAAATACTTTCAAATTCAGTACAAGAATATTGCCACATTTAAATTAAACTGGTATAAAAAAGTCTATTTTTCTTTTAGTATTATAAATTTATATTGTTAGTGTGGGTGATTTATATATATATATATATATATATATATATATATATATATATATATATAATATGCATTAGAATGTAATTATTGTATAGAATGAAAATATTTAAAATGTATAAACATCCAACAACAATCAATTTTATTTCAGTGTAAATATTATTTAATATATTTTAAATTTCGTTAACGTATTGTTTCTTTTCAAATATAATTTTATAAATATAAATACACATACATACA
>CP092097.1:2732500-2757500 GCA_029203775.1 Neoneuromus ignobilis
AAGGTATGGATATCTTCATATAATCTAAATGCAGTATTTTTGGTTCGTTCTGATAATTGATTTTCTTCTTCAGAAAAAGACTTCAATTCTTCGATATTTTCAAAATCAGGAAGAAAACATGTAGCATCTGAACAACAATGACGACCTCCTGATCTAATCATTCGTACATATCCCATAGCATTACCTTAAAACATATATAAAGTTGAATATTTATTTGAAAACCCCAAGTATAATTTATACCAATATGACTTATCAAAAGTCTAAATGAATCCAAATAACTCTGGCCTGTAGGTGTTAATCCTAATTTTCTGATAGCTCGATTGAATTTATCAGCACGATCAAATGGATACATCTGATCTAATTGACTTTTATTCTCTCGAAAATATCGCATATCTTTAATTAAACGAGATTTTATCTGTTCATCATACATAAATTGTGAAAATATAAAAAACTTTTTTCGTAAAAATTGATATGTAAAATTTACCTAAAATATAATTTATCTTGAATATTATATTAATGAACACTCTTCGAATTAAATATAATTTTATATTATATTATGACTAACAACAAAAAGAAAGGAAACCAACTCACTGTTGTATTCATAATTCCTGTGCCATGTATTCGAATTGAATTAGCTATGTGACGAATATTAATTGTATTTAAATGTTTATTGTTACTACATTCTTCCACAAATATTTGATTATTCAAATTATATAAATATTTTGAAACAAATACGTTAATATTTCGCATGATTTCTAATACGTCAAGACCCTGAAATAAATACATTTTATCTACATCTAAATACATCACTCTTATAAATATTAATTACCTGCTCGAGAGTTTGATTTGGTAAGTGATCTTTAATGGTCTCTAAATTATATTTATAGTAAGCTAATTGTCTCATCTCTCCATATGTATGCCAATCAGGAAGAACAACTGTTGCAAGGTTGTAGAATGTTTTACTTAAATATTGTTCCAAATCCACTAAAATAAAATAATTAATAAAAACAAAAAACAAAAACTTATTGCTACTTCTTACTTTTAACATGAATGAAATGATCAACAAATTTGAGAGGTTGCAAATAAACCAAAGAACGAAAATCGGAAGTTTGTGTCTCAAATGGACTTTCTTTATCTAACTGCAAGTGTGCATGGCAATGAATTCGTAAATTACTTTCAACGGCATGGCATAAAGGAGAAATTAATTCATTTTGGAAATAATTTTTTACATTCAATATGGCTTCATGAGAATTTTCTTGAGCAGACAATATAGAACAGTCACTTACACCGTAGAACATATACTGTAAAAATAATTTAACTATACATTCAAAAACTAAAACTTAAATATCCCATACTTACAGCAACTCTGTTAACATCTGTTCTAGAGTCAAATAATTGTTTAAAATAAACTTTGAAGAGAGTCCAATGCCAATATAAAAATGATAGATCACAATAATGTTTATATACTTCATGCAAATTGTACAGTGTTTCTACTTGCCGAAATTTATTTTGAATTTTGGCTAAAGTACCATTAGATAAATGTGAAACAACTGAAAGAGCTAACTGAGCAACAAGCTGTCTTCGTCTAGTGCACGGACCAAGTAAAGCTCGTTCTGCTATACTTAATGCTGCTAAGACATCTAAATTTGCATCTTTATATGACTTATCTTTAGTCAAAGACTTCTATTGAAAAAAAAAAATAATATATTTTTTAACTCAATCGCATATTTAATAATCTTACCTTTGTTGACTTTATGATTGTTAATAATTGATGAACAAGATACTGAGTTACAAATACCACACACTGTGATAGAAGAACAGAATGGCATCTAAATGTGCATAAAATTCCTTTCAATAGTTCAGCTAATCTAAATATTGAGAGAACAACTATTCGATTCATAGGTAATGATTCTGCAACATGTATATTTAAAATCCATTTGATAGTTTCTTCAATACTTCTTGTTAAATTAACACCCTGCATCAAAACCCGACAGCGATATTGTAAATGTTCAAGCTTTAATTTTGAAGTCCCTTCACCGATGACAGACTCAAGTTTAATCATCCATAAACAACACTTAAAATACAAAAAAAAAAAAAAAAAAAATACTGAAGAATCTCACAATATTTTTTTTTTACCTGTTGAGAAAGTATCACTGTATCTTTCAGAATATTTTTTGCTTTTTGTATAATAACAGCTTTCCTATGTTTTATCATTAATTGAATTAACCGTGTATCAAAATTCTGTACCAGTTGTGGGACATGCCTTGAAAGAAAAATTTCTGGATACCATAATAAATCTCCTACAAGATTACAAGCACCAATCTAAAAAATAATACCTACATTTAATCACCTTTAAATAGAAAATTTAAATAACACTTTAAACAAATACCTTTTTATCTAATTCTACAATATGTTTAAAAATTTTCTTATCAACATTTCCAAATAAATGAAAATAAAATACAAATAATGTATTAAGCCGTAGCCATTTCTGTGATTCAAAGATTAAATCTGGTGTTGACTGTTCCAATTCTAATAAAATTTTCCATAAATATGATTTAATTTCTTCACACAAAACAGAACTACTGTTCATAAGTCTTGGTCTTTCATCCATACATTGTTCTAATGCTGTCTAGTATAAAACATCACCTTATAAGAATCATTACGCAGACAGCACAAAATGTTATTAAAATGTTCAATAATCACTCATTGTTGAATACCACTATCAAAATGACTTAAGCAACATGAAGTATTTAAAAATTAATTTTATTTTTATTTCCCAAATTAAAAATTAAAGTAGACCTAATGATTTTTTTTTTTAAATATATAACTAAAATTACCTGGAATATTTTATCTGATAAAATTAAAGCTTCTGTCCTAATAAATAACTTTTCAAGTGAATTCAGTTTATCAAGTGAAAACCCAAATTGTTTATAATTATGCTGAATAGTTCTATATGCTCTTTTTAATGAGGACCATTTATTTTTTAAACCTTCATTCATTAATAAAGTATCTAAAACCATTAAATGAACCAATAAATCAGCCATGTACTGCAACGGATCCTAAAAAATAAATTTTTTTTTCTAGTATTTAAAATTATAATAATAAAGAAAAAAATACATACTGTAAAATGCATTTCAGCAGAGCTAAAAATAATTTTTTGGTTTTTATTCATTAATGCAGCCATCTGTTTCAAAATAAGTACTATTATTTGTTGACAGCGTTTTACTGAACTAGTTAAATCTTGAAAAAATTCAGGTAATGTAGCAATATTTTCTAATTTTTCACAGTCATCTAAAAACAAATAATTATACCAAATAATATATTGAAATGCAAAATAAATATTGTACAACCTTTACGAATAAATAACAATTTGTTATAATATTTTTTCTGCGAATCCTGTAATACAATAATAGATTCTTCACACACAGCAGCGAGTGATGCCAGAACATTACTGAAAATTTTATTATCTAATCGGAGAAGATGCCGCAGTGGCAAATATTCTTTAACGCTGGTCTACAAATCATACAAGATTTTTTTTAATTCAATATATACATATTCCATGATTTTATAACTGTTCTTACCGTTAAAACAATAGGGTTATAAGCTGAACTTAAACATTTATCACTCTTCATTTCTTCTTCAATTAAAGAAAGTTTTTCATTATTTGTTTCTAAGAAAGTTCCATACTGTCTTAGTTGAGCCTGTCCAGACACTCCTTTAATTATTAAATTGTACATTATTTGTTAAATTTAGGTTACATTTTTAATATTTTACATTTTTAAGCAAATTAAATATATAATTCAATTAACTTACTATGAGTTTCTTTTTCCAAAGTCTTTTTATCTAAATCACTTGCTTGCAACATTTTTGCAACGTTTAAAAATATACATTTATATATTTATATTTATATATATATATACATATATATATATATATATATATATATATATATAGATATATATATATATATATGTACATATATATGTTTGGATGTGTTTATGTATATGTATATATAGATAGTATAGATATGTGTGTGTATTTATCTATACAAACAGACATATATATATATATATATATATACACATGTGTGCATAAAAAATTGGCAGCACAAAAATTTACTTAATGCAAGTATCAATTGACGAAAACAGTTCTACAAATAAAAAAAAACAGTATTGCATTTCAGTAGTATTTATAATGTTCTTATATTGTTAATAAAGTGAATTAGAAATTGTTAATTTATTCAAATAATTTTATTAATATACTATAGTAAGTATAGATTTTTTTGGTTATATACTTATAAAATAATTTAATTTTAAATGGCATTAAAAGTAAATTAAGGTTATATACATACATATGTATATATATATATATATATATATATATATATATATATATATATATATATATATATATATATATAATGTTTTAGAATAATGGCAAAGTTAATTATAAAAATAATTGTTGCTAGCAGCCAAGTATTAGGTAGAGCGTTTGTGAAAGCTATACGTGAAGAAATTCAAATATCACAACAATTGGCAAAGCAAAGGCAAATGCATATACCAAAAGAAGTTTCATCAGTTGAACCATACAAATTGACTGTTAAAGTAAAACACCTTAATTTGATAATTTTTTCATAAGTAAATGTATAAATGATTTTTGGAAACAAAAAAATATTTACTATTCAAATACATTTTAATAACATTATACTGCTTAATATATTATTAATTAAAAATATATATATATTTAAGATATACATTTCTATATTCATTATTTATTTTTATATTAAAAAATAAAAATGTGTATTATAGGAAGCGAAGCAAATATTAAACATTCAGGAAATTTCTCCAAGTACTGTTCAAACACAATTTGATAGATTATTTGAAGCAAATAGTAAAATAAAAAGTGGATCTTTTTATATTCAATCCAAAGTATATAGAGCTAAACAACGATTAGAGTATGAAATCGAAAAAATGGAGAAAAAGAAAGTAGATACAAATGAAAAAACAACAGATGAAAAAGTATGATATGCAAAGTAAACTTCTCAAATAGTTAAATTATTTTTATTGAAATTCTGTTATTAAACAAAAATAATGAACTGAGTTCATTTGTGCAAAAATATTACTTCACGTGCAGTTGATGTCAGAATATAAAAAATAATTTTCTGTATATATGTACATTTATATATATATATATATATATATATATATATATATATATATATATATATATATATATATATATATATATATTTATATATATATATATTTACATACATACACTGATGTAATATAAGCAATTTATTTTTATTTATTTTTTTTTGCCATATGAGTAATATAAGCAATTTATTGATATAATTCAATAAAGTTATTAAATTAAAAAAAATAAATATTGTTTTTTGTATTTTTTTCTAATGAATATTATATTTATTAATTAAATTAAAAAAATATTCATTTAACAACTTTTATTGAATTATATCAATAAATTGCTTGTTACCTATATGGTGAATACTTTTTCGCGTCAGTATATATATGAGGGTCGTTTGATAAGTATGGTAAAAAAATAAGAAAAACTAAATTGAAAAATTCAATTAAATTAATTAAATAAATAAACAATAAATAAATTTACCATACTCATCAAACGACCCTCATATATGTTTATGTGTAAGATATATGTATTTGTTTTAAAATATTGATATAAAATTGAAATTTTATATAAAAAAATACATTAAAAAACCTGTAAACTGTATAATTTTATAAAACAAAAAAAAAATGAAATTATATGGTTTAATTAAAAATATATGATTTAATGAAAGTATATTATACTTTACTATGACATACAATGTACAGCAAATTTGCATATTTATATATATATATATACACAAATTTCATAAAAAAATGTTTGTTATTAATTTGTTTATAAACAGAATTTTATTAAACTTTACAGAAATAATTGTAATATGTAAATATTTTTTTAATAAATTGTTTATCTTAAGTAGCAAATGTGAAGTTAATTGTTTATGAATAATTTTATTATATATATATATATATATATATATATATATATATATATATATATATATATATATATATAACACCTACATATTAGAGAGTATACATCTAATCACTTTCTATCTATCATCTACTAGTAAATAGTAGTAGCAGTATTTAAAATGCTGTTTCAAATGATGGCCCAATGATATAGCATAACTACAAATTTGTCGAACCTATAACTATCAGAGGCTGTGGTATAGTGGAAAAGTGTTAGATCTCGAATGTCGACCGACTTCGAGTTCAAACCCCCAAGTGTGGTGGTCCCTAGCTTTTATATATAGCTAGGGACCACACTGTGATCCCTAGCCTATATATATAATACGCACACACATACTGTTATATGTGCATATATTTATTTTCTGAAATTTTTGCAAATAACATTAACTTCTTAGAATATTTTCATCCTGTAATTTTTTTTTTGTGCATATTTAAAAAAAATGATCAAAATAACGTATGTCAATGCAATATTGAATCGATGTAAATAAATCGAAGTAATTCAATTAATAGCAAAACATCTGTTTGTCATATTTTTAGTGATGGATATTAAAATTTACAAAATACATAAGTAAACTATATTTATTACAAGTAATAGTGCACTTAATATTACTAAACGGTTGAAATTATTCAATAATAAAAACATGTATAAATAATATAACATCATGGATGGAATGGGAAGTAGTAATTATACAGACTCAGATTCCAAAGTGTCTTTTTGGAAGAAAAATGTGAAAAATGTACCCGGAAGGTAAATATATTAAAATTAATGTGAAATATACGTTTAATGTAGTTGTAAAATGTAAACAGTATTAACAAACACATTCTTATTATATTGAATTTATTTTAGACCTAGTCCAAAAAAAGAAAATCATATAAGTAGTTCTTTAATGAAAAATTCAGGTTCTGCATCATTCAGTGAGTTTCAAGCTTCAGTCAGTGATGCTTGGGACATGGGTGATGATGAATTTTGCATAATATCAGGTTTGTATTTACTAACTGCTTGGTTATGTTCAATTTTTAATATTGAGCTTCTTTTATATTGTATTTGTTTAATATTTTCACCCGATTTCTTAATAACAGAAACGAAAATATCAAAAAAAGCATCACAAAATGCTGTCATTTGTGTAATTAATAATCATCGCGATAGTTCAAATCCTTCAGCAGTACATTTGTCAAAACAAATAAGTAAACCCATTTCAGTGAGAGAGCGTGTAATTTTTAATGGACAGACAAATGATACACAGACTGTAGAATCACCATCCAATACAAATGTCACTGAAAATCCAAAAAGAAAACCTATTGAAGTGAGGTATAGAGATATTTTTTCATTTATTAGATTTTAATGAATTTACATTTAAAATATTTTGTAAGCATGATTATTAATTATGAAAAAAAATTTCAGCTCTTTATTTTTACATTTACTGTTGTATTTAATTTAAATATGTAATATTTATTCATGTATTTTTTCACAAATAAATTAGTTAGTTTCATATGAATAGATAAATTTATTTATTTTATAATAACTGTAGTCATTAACATATTACAGAAGGAAATCAGCAAATGAACGATCTTTATATCCAGGTCGTCCACAAGCAATGGGTTGTCCGGTCCTTCCTGTACGTGAAACTGACAGTGAATCAAAATTAGAACGATTTAAACCCCTTCTAGAAAGTGTACTTTTAGATCTTGCTGAATTAAGAAAACTTAGCTGGTCTGGCATCCCCATTAAAGTTAGTATTAAATATATTTATACATATATGTATTTCAATTAAATATTTATATCCATTTTGGTAGGTAAGAGCAGTTACTTGGAGATTATTATCGGGTTATTTACCAGCAAATTTAGAACGACGTGATCCAGTACTGCAACGAAAACGGCTTGATTACAGAAATCTTGTAAAACAGTATTATGATACAGAAAGAGATGAGTCATATCAAGATACATACAGACAGGTATAACATGTAAAATAGCTTAAAATAATGAATTATTTAACACCTGTATTTTTATGAATATATATAGATACATATAGATATTCCTAGAATGAATCCTCTAATTGCTCTTTTTCAACAAACAACCGTCCAAGAAATGTTCGAGCGTATTCTGTTTATTTGGGCTATTAGACATCCTGCATCTGGTTATGTGCAGGGAATTAATGATCTTGTGACACCATTTTTTGTTGTATTTTTACAAGAAGCTGTACCTTTAGGTTAGTTGTTATAATTGAATTCCATTGATTAGAAATAAATTTAATTAAATTATAAAAATGTTTTAATTTATCTAATGTATGTTTTTAGAAAATTTAGATGGTTTTAATATATCATCATTAACTCAAATACAAAGAGATATTATTGAAGCTGATTCCTTTTGGTGTCTTTCTAAGTTTCTGGATAGTATTCAAGATAATTATATTTTTGCTCAGCTTGGTATACAACAAAAAGTTAACCAACTAAAAGAGTTAATTCAACGTATAGATGGTAATTTATAATTAATATGAATGTAGAAACAAGTTTTGATTATAATTAATGGAATTTAAATTTAAACAGCTCTCATTGCAAGTTTTTAAAATTTATTTTTTTAAATTCAATAGAACCACTGCATAACCATTTACAACATCATGGTGTTGATTATCTTCAATTTTCATTTCGTTGGATGAATAATTTATTAACAAGAGAATTACCATTACATTGCACTATTAGACTTTGGGACACATATTTAGCAGAATCTGATGGATTTGCTACATTTCAACTATATGTTTGTGCTGCTTTCTTATTACATTGGAGGACACAACTAATGCAAGAACAAGATTTTCAAGTATGTTAGAATATTATTTGTTAGCAAAAAAATTGTTATTAAATAAGTTTATGTATAATTTCATTTGTGTATTTTTAATATAATAACTTATTGGTATGTATTTCTACATAAATATTTAATGTTTTTAGGGTCTACTTTTAATGTTACAAAATCTTCCTACACAAAATTGGACCAATTCACATATAAGTATGCTAGTAGCTGAAGCATATCGTCTTAAGTTTACATTTGCAGATGCTCCCAATCACTTACAAAACAACAAAGTTGTCAGGTGACATTCTGTTCCATCCCCTGTGTTAACTATAGAATAAAATTTGTAGTAATTTACATTTGACATTGTGTTTTATAAAGATATTTCATTATAAATTTTAACTTATTTAGTTAAGAACAATTTATATATTTCTATTTTAATTTTATTTTGTGGGTATTGTTGATAATTCATATTTTATTGTTAGGTGTGTGTTTGTATGTATGCAAATTTACACACACACACACACATGCATACACTGGCACACATGCACATAACATTCATATATGTATATATTTGTACTATAGATTGTCAAAACATTTTATGTCCGGTCAATAATTAAAAATGTACATTGAAAGTATGAGAATTCTGAATTATTATTATCATTATTATTATAATATATATATATATATATATATATATATATATATATATATATATATATATATATATATATATATAATATCACATTAAATAAAACTAATTAAATGTCTTGTCCAGATGTTAATTTGTTATAATCTTACATGTTATTTTATATGAATATACAATATAAGAAAACTAAATGTTTAAAATGATATTAATGTGTTTAGTTGTATATGATTGAGTACATAATTTCCTATCAATTATATCTTCATTAATGTTTATATATATATATATATATATATATATATATATATATATATATATATATATATATATATATATATATATATATATATATATGTATGTATATGTATATATATATGGATTTGTATACATATCCACATAAATACACATTGTATTTTCTGTTAATATATATCATTCATTATTTGTGAAAAAAATTATTGATTTATAAGAAATTTAAAACCATTTATTTTCAAATAAAAAGTTTATTAACCATAAATTGATTGTATATAGGACACATTTTTCTTATAAGTAAAAGTCTATCTTATGAGTTGTGTGTCTTTAATATTCTTTTGTAGTAGTTATTTATTTATACTAAATATAAAAATGGTTGAAGATGTTTTTTGTTACAAATAAGAAGAAATCTAACAGTTATCAAAAAAATAATTGGCTTTCAAACTATAATATTCGAATGATGCATATTACTAAGATACTTATTTTATAATAAAAAAGTGAATTATTTTTTTATTTCAAATTATCAGGCTATTATTTCATGTTTTTTATTTTTTTCTTATGATTTGGCATGTGTATTATAAAAAGCTAGAATTAAAAAAATTAAATTTGTACTGATAATGTTATTGGTTTCAGATTAGTATTTTGTATTCTAAATGAACACATTCATTTCTTAAATGCAGTAATTATTTAATATGTATTTTAAATAAATGTGTATGTATGTATACATGAATCTATGTGTTTGTATATATACATATCCATGCAAACATGACTGGTGTGATAGAAAATATCTTCTTGTATCCTTAATGTTACCTGTAAGATAAATGTAATTCTTGAAATACTGTCTGAAGTGGTTATTTCACTAATTTATGTATGTATGTGTGTGTATGTATGTATGCGTGTGTGTATATGTATATATATATATATATATATGTATATATATATATATATATATATACATTATGAAATGAAACTGCAATTAATTATATTTTTTGAAAAATAAGAATTTAGTTTATGTAAGTCTAATATATTTGTTTTTATCATAGACAATATACTAATAAGACAAGTACGTATGTAAAATTGTAAGTATATTTAACATATTTTCAATAAAATTTCATGTAATCTTTACATATAAGAATTGTTTCTTATTTATGTTTCTTATATATATATATATATATATATTTATTTACAGATAATAAATCATATATTTATCTTTGTTTATTAATCGTATATGTATATTTTCCCGTATGCACAGCAATTAATAAGAATAAATATATAAATAAAAGATTGCTTTCTTTACATATGATTTCAAAAATCGGGCTGTATTTTATTACTTATTACCAGCCATCTGTGGGTTATTGATAAAAGTAGACTAATCCAATGTTATAGACTAAAAATAACCATAAATTCTTTGTTCCAAAAAGTTCATTGTCTCGTTCGATGCACTCTTTTGTATTTTGAAATAAACAGCCTGTTGAACAACAATGAAAAGGGTTCTCATTTTATATTAATAATAATTTGAATGTATAAGGTAAGCTAATTAATCAGTATGCATTTATGTTTAATTTGGTATTTGTGTTAAAACTAACTTCATGTCCGTCGTCCATAGGTTCATCGCTCTTTCTTCATCCCGTACATAGAGTTGTTTTCGGTATAATCGAGCCGAGACAGAACTCTGTTCGCTCTAATGGCTGGCCGTCAACCTTTACATTTGCTCCACATTTAGACATTAAGTGATCGCAATGAAACCACACGACGTATGATCGGTCACTCGTGTGTTTGACGGTAGTGGCCTAGTGTACATGGTCAGTGCAGGTGCCGGTGTACCTTTTGTGAACCTGTGATCCGTGCCGTCGTGTACACTGCACGTTTTTGTGACATAAAAACAAAGGATCCATGGGAGATGACTAGTGCAGCGTTGATTGCCGCAATAGCAGCTGAGATGCCTTTATCACGAACACATCCTTTCACGGTGTGCAAGCCTTCTTCATCGCCACCGGCGAATTATGCACAAGAGGCCGGTAGCTTGCCACCACTTAAGTCTGTGCTAAAGGAACAGGCGAGTACACCGGCTAAAAGTCATGTACCTTGCACTCCACCTACACCTAATGTGAGGGCACCTCCGCTGCCAGTGTCTCAATTGGTTCAGGTAGCTCCAGTAAAAACTATAGAAAAGCCAAAACCAATTGCTTTTGTGACTCCTGAACAAGTCATGAAGTTATATAGGACCAAGTTAACTCCATATGAACAACAAGAAATATTCAATTATCAACAGGTTTGTAGTTGTGATTTTTTTGTCTTAAATTATGACATTCTTGAATATAAATATGTATTTGTATATACATATTTATATACGCATGTATACATTAAAAATGAATCATTTTTTATCATTATGTTTGTATGGATTTTATTCCAAAGCAAGAATTTCAAGATGATGTTTTTTTTATTTTAATATTTCTTTTTGTTGCTAATAGTGAAATATTCTGCAGTATATAATTAATATAATTGTTGTAAATATTAAAAATAGAATATTTTGATCTCTCTATCATTTTCAAAATGGGATTTTATTTTATATACATATGCATACATACATACATACATACATACATACATACATACATACATACATACATATATATATATATATATATATATATATATATATATATATATACACATACACATACACACATGCATACATACATATATACGAGGGTCGTTTGATAAGTATGGTAAATTTATTTATTGTTTAATTTAATTAAATTTTTCAATTTAGTTTTTCTTACTTTTTTACCATACTTATCAAACGACCCATGTGTATAAATATATATATATATATATATATATGTATATATATATATATATATATATATATATATATGAATGCATATGTATGTATGTATGTATGTATGTAAGTTATAAATTTTTTGTGATTATTATTTTTGTATATATAATCATTCACTGTAATAAATTATTAATTTGTATGAGTATAGTTATAAAATTTTCATAGTTTTATTGTTTTTAAATAGCCATTAAGAAACATTGTTTATAGTTATTCTTATCTAATGAATGAAGAAAAAAGTTTTTTTTATTATAGAACACTTTGGTTTTATATAAATATTTATTGTATATTACCTTTACTTATTGTGAATGATAAAAATGCTTACCTTTTTTGAACAGTTCTGATTTTTTTATTTATTTTTAATTATACAATTTAATTTTAAATAATAAAAAATATTTTTATTTCATTATATATTTAATAATTTCATTTGAATGTATATTTATAGTATATATTGTAATAATAAATAAGTCCTTGCCAATCTACATGGTCAGCTTGGTGAGCATGATCAAATACCAGTGAATAGTAAATTTATTAAGACCTGACTAACATTGGATTGATATAAGCTGATATGATGATATATTGTATTAATGTATTATTTATAAAGGCATAACCTCCTTAACATTTTGATGTATGTGTTGTTTTTTCTAAAAAAAATAAAATAAATTGAAAACATACTCGTACATTAACAAATCTTAGGAGTTTGTAATTATTATAATATTTGTGATCGTTTTTTTTTTTTAAATTTAAAACACTAAGTATTATATATTGTCATTACTATTATTCTTTTGAAAATATAGTAGAATCATTGATGTCATTTTTATAATACTAAGTTATTTGATTTTAATCGATATATTAATAATTAATATTTACTGACTTTTTCATGAGTATAAAAATAATTTGAAAATTTCATTATATGATGTATTTAATTTTATAATTAATTATTACTTATTAATTTAAAATGTTTATTATTGATATTAAATATAGGTTTCTTGTAGTAAAGTTTAGAACTCTAGTTAACTAATTTGTTATTAGATTTATATTTTATTCAGTCATGCAATATAACGAATTTAATTGAATTATTTATTTATATCCATGTACTCTAGATTTTATATCATTGACAAATGCAAAGCTATATATTTTTTATATTTATATATATATATAAATATATATATATATATTTATAAAAAAATATATATATATTTATATATATTTTTTTATGATTTTTTATTTATCATTATATCATATGATAGAGGATATTTAAACATCTTTATTTGTAGAAATTAAAAAAATAAGATTATAAAATATTACATTTTGCAATATCATGTTCTAAAGTAATAATATAATGACTGAAATACATAGTAAGGAAAAAATGATTGTTGAACCCTTGTAAAATTTTGTAGTGGTAATAATTGAATTAATTGTGTAAAGTTGACATTTTTCTTATATTTATTAAGAACATGATTGTGTTTGATAGTTGTTTATATAATTTAACTGTATGAAAAATGTTATTCATTTTTATTCTTGTGTGTGTGTATATATGTGTATGTATATATATATATATATATATATATATATATATATATATATATATATATAAATCATTATTTAGATGAAATATAAAAAAAGTATTTCTTGGGTTTTATCAATATGTTTTAAATAAGTTTATATTTTTTATAGATATACTTTATTGGAATGAATGCGAAAAAAAGATCTGGTTTACCAGGAAATTCGAATAATTATGATTATGATAATGAGCAGGGTTCATATATTCATATACCACATGATCACGTTGCATATCGTTATGAAGTCCTGAAAGTGATTGGAAAAGGCAGCTTTGGTCAAGTTGTTAAAGCGTATGACCACAAAACCCATGAGCATATTGCTTTAAAAATGGTTCGAAATGAAAAGCGTTTTCATAGACAAGCACAAGAAGAAATCAGAATTCTTGAACACTTACGAAAGCAAGATAAAGATAATACAATGAATATTATTCATATGTATGATAATTTTACATTTCGAAATCACATGTGCATCACATTTGAATTGTTATCAATAAATCTTTATGAATTAATCAAAAAAAATCGATTCCAAGGGTTTAGTTTGCAATTAGTCAGAAAGTTTTCTCATTCTCTTTTACTTTGTTTGGATGCTTTGTATAAAAATAATATCATTCATTGTGATATGAAGCCAGAAAATGTACTGCTTAAGCAACAAGGACGAAGTGGACTTAAGGTTTGCATTAATTTTATTTGGTACTAATTACTGTATAAAAATAGTTAACTCAAATAGTATATAGATTTAATCTATGTAATTTTTTTTTATGAATATGTATGTGTGTGTGTGTGTGTATAAATAAATAAATCTGTATTCATTATGTTACATAGAATAATATAATACAAACTTCTATCCATATATATTCTTACAGGTAATAGACTTTGGTTCTTCTTGTTTTGAAAATCAGCGTGTGTACACATATATACAATCAAGATTTTATAGAGCACCTGAAGTAATTCTTGGTGCTCGGTATGGAATGCCTATAGACATGTGGTCACTGGGTTGTATTTTGGCAGAATTATTAACAGGATTTCCATTATTACCAGGTGAAGATGAGGCTGATCAGTTAGCTTGTATTATGGAGTTACTTGGTATGCCACCTCAACGATTATTGGAGTCATCAAAACGTGTTAAAAATTTTATCAGCTCAAAAGGCATTCCACGTTATTGTACTGCCGGTACATTACCTGACGGAACTACAACTATATTATCGGGTGGTGTATCACGCCGAGGAAAAACTCGTGGTCCGCCTGGTACAAAGGACTTAAAGCGTGCGATGAAAGGATGCGATGATCCACTGTTTGTAGATTTTGTTAGACGGTGCCTCGAATGGGATCCAGATATGCGTATGACTCCGGCTGCTGCTTTAAAACATGGCTGGTTACGGAGACGTTTACCTCGTGCGCCCCACGATGCTCGTGCTGCTTCGTGTTCACGTGCGGCTCCTCCCCCTCCGCATTCTGCGCCAAAACTGCCGAGCATCACGTAGCGTGGCGCTCGACGGCGTGCGCCGTCAGACGACGCCGTCCGCCATGACCGTTTCACTTGAAATCGGTATTTTAAGTGAATTTCAGTAGCTTTGGTCTGAGAATGATGCTTACCGAGCAAAACATACCCAGGCCAGAATCCTTTGAAATCACAGTATCAAACGATGGCATCAATGTCCAGACTTGTGCAACGAGAATGCGCGATTTTCCATTTTGCAATAACAACGATCACTGTGTGTTAAATAGACAAATGTCTGGGTTTATCATGTGACGATAGTCGATTATTTGGAATTTATTGTGGATATTATTGTATATTATTTGATCAGTGTTATGTATAGTCAAACATCTGACCTGTACATTTAAAATATTCACAATATTCTAAGAACATGAAGTATACACAAAAGTCTGTCAATTTAAGAATGTTGAATAGATCAAATTTTATAACAAAAAGTACCTACTCAGTATACTACATTATCCACTATTAATTCCAAAAATTCAAATCATATTTTACTTGTCGTTAAAAGTAACTAATTAACTTGTAGAAGGTACACACGACAGAAACATAGAGCCCTGCGTATCTTCGGATGATAAATGTATAAAAGTATCTATATGGTTTTGATTTTTTAGACGAATTTGTGATTAAACAACAAAATGAAATTGATTCCAGAAATGATTCCGTACTCGACCGGTTATCTAATTCTAATATTTCACTTTACTCAATTGGTTAGTATAATTTAATACTAAATGTATAATAGTAGCAAAATATATTCTGTACATATTTAGTATTGATAAAGTACATTGTTTATTGCCAATGGCAAACATAGTAAATATTATTTCTGAATCTTGAGTAAGTGTTTATTGCTGATCATTTTTTAAAATAGTGAAATCGCATTTTGCTTTGTTTTCTCAACTGAATTGTTTTCAATTAGGTTTTGGGTTTTTTTTTTACTTCATTATAAATACTAATATGTATCACCTCGTATTATAAAGAAGTAATTAACTGATCGAATATGGATGGTGATTTTGTTATGACTTAATATAAATAAATTGTGTTCGCAAGGCTCTAAATATTAGGCAGTTCGCACAGACATATACTAGATGTTATTTTAAGATAACTAAAAATTGTATGTTATAAATGATTTTAATCTGGTAGTGATGAATTTCATTCAGATAAAATATTATTTGAGTTTTTTTGTTTTATGGAGATAAAATATATTTCATCAACTAGTAGTATTTAAAATTTACATTTAATATGTATGCAGGTAGTAAATTTTATTTATACTATGACAGAATACTTTAGATACAATTTATTCTATTGAATTAATTTTAAACAAATTTGTTTATATAATCAATTTTATATTAATGTACAATTTCATATCAATATACAATTTTATATATTCAGTAAGAAAAAAATCTAGTTAATTTAGATCTTGATAATATTTAATTGTATGTAAAGTGTTTCCTATTTTATTTTTTATTCACTTTTAAAATAAGGTGATTCTTTTTAATTATTGTTTTTTTAAATAAAATTAGATTATACATAATTGTGTGTGTGTGTGTGTATATATATATATATGTATGCATGCACATGTATACATACATATGTGTGTAATTTGTAATTATACATGCACATAAATCATTTTACTGACAATTTATTATTTGATAAAATTTTATGGTATAATTTACATCGTTTGTTTTTCTTATTTGTTATACATTTGAAATTACAATGATTTTGAAATGTTTACATTAATAATGAACATTGTTTATTCTAGTTTGTTTTCAGTGTTAATTATTTATTTAATATTGATAAATTTGCAATTGAATCTCATTAACAAATACATTTTTCTTATGAATTTTATGAAAGTGATTTATTTTATTCATTGTAACATTAAATATAATTTTATAGATTAGTTTTTAAATCTTAATAATTATCATGAAAAGTTCATAAATCCATTTATAAAAAATGAAATGTTGATATAAATACCATTGTTTATATACACCATTTTTATTACAAATAATAGTGTTTTCATTTATGACCAATCAAAAAGAAAGTGTGTTTATATTTAATTAATATAATAATTTGCATTTATTATATTTTTTATGTAATTGTAAGATTTGTTTTTTTTTATATAAATATTTGCTTGTCCTTTTTAATGTGTTCATATCTGTGTATTTGAAAATTCTTAAATTATTTTAATTTTATTTATGGGAAAATGGTGTAGCAAATTTGTGTTTAATAAGTAGATTAATTAATTTTAAACTTTATATATAAATCTGAAAAGACTGTTAATCATGGTACTACAATCTTAAAATTAGTATCTGCACAAAACGGCATAATATTTGATTTAATGTTCCTTGCCCTTATAATAATTCAGTTATTTAAAGCCTAGTGAAATAATTTATAACTCGTATTTTAAATTATCGGTAATGCTGTATTTAAAGTTTATCTGTGCGAACAGCCTTTGTACTGACTGAGAATGTCGTGCTATATAGTAAAGTCATTTGCAGGCTCACTGCTTGTTTTAGTGATCTCTGTAATTTTTACTGTTCTTATAAGGAAGGTGTGTGTATTTGTGTGTGTGTATATATATATATATGTATATATATATATATATACACATATTTTTTTTTTGTATGTGTGTTGTGTGTGTATATGTATGATAGAGAAAGAAGAGAACTGTATTATAATGAATTCAATGTTAATGAAAATTATGATAGTGGATTAATGAAAATTCATATGAGTACTATTATTTTTAGGTTTATTAATACTAGCTAATAAACTAATTTGCAAAAAGTTTAATTGTGATATTTGGGTATCTAATACATCAACATATTTTTGAAATTTTTAAATTAGATGTTAAATTAGTATATATATATATATATATATATATATATATATATATATATATATATATATATATATATATATATATAATCTTAAAGTTTAAAGTAAAGTAATACTCTTATTAATTAACACAAATTTGTTAGTAACTAAGTATTATATTGAAAAGTATCCACATTTGTATGGATATGTTCATTCCACAGCATTTCTATCAGTTTGATTATAATTTCTATAAGTAGCCTTTTACATACTACTGTTTTAACATGGCTAAAAATGTTTTTAATGCCAGCAAATGTTCTATGTCCATTTTTATATTATCATTAACATTGCACTCATTATGTTATAGTCTTTAACCCTTTTGTTCCGAATGTAGCCATGTAGCAATAGTTTTGTTTTCTTATCATAATGATTTTAGATGTTAATAATTAATGCCACATGGCAACAACATGAATTATGAAATAGTATTCAATGTTCAGAAATGCTTAATAGTTGATGGAATGATAATTTTGTATTAATAAAGTGGTATTATTGATTTTAGTTTGTTACTTCAGTTTCTAGTGAATAACTAATATTTTACAATTTATGTATCTCTTTTTTACTTATAACATTTTTTATAATATATGTACTTGATTTAGAAAAGATCATTATGTGTATGAATATAAAGAATTTTCATATATGGTCGGAAAAAGCGCAATAAATATTAAAAGTGTTTAATAATATACATTGGAGTTAGTAAAATGTAAGTTTTTTAATATTAGGAATGAAAGGGTTATGGTTCTGTTTGTGTTCAGCCATGGAAAAATTAGAATGAGAGCTTTTTAATAGTGATTGTAATATTAAAGATAATTAGGATTGAGATTATTCGAAGTCCATAGTATTGTTAATGTCATACAATTGCTGTAAACCTAATATGAGTTAGTTTTTCCACAAAAAATGACAAATAAATGTTTAGTATTGTAGTTTATATTTCACCCATTTCCATGCTGTAATAAATTTAGCAGAACCTATAAACTGTGCTGCGTTGCCTATTTGGCTTCGTATTGCATGTTTTTGAAAAAATGGCCTGTGAGTAATTTAAATTAATTACTTTATCAATGTTCATTTGTTGTATTTTATTACATATGTGTGCAAATAAGTGAATCATTATGTGTTTTATAATTTAAGATTCATTTGTAATAATCATTTTAATATTTTGTAATTTTACTCCTTTATTAGACTCATTAAATGATAAAATAATATTTAGTATCTGGTCATATAAATGTTTACTTGTTCTCTTGTTTGATGGACACATGCAATTCATCAGGGACACAAGGCTCATGCAGATGAATTGCTTGAGAACAAAACGTGATATCATTGATTATAGTCGACGATCGATCCTGTAACATTCGAAAGTCACTGCCTGTGCAATATCTTTCACTGATATGTTCATTCTTAGTATAATAAGAATTTTAATTTGTCGAATTTGCTAACATTTCAATCATAGACCAAACAATGAATGTTTAATTGGAGCTACCGTCGACTTTTATTATTAAAATTGTAATTACTATTGTATTATTATTACTTTGATTTTTTTTATTTTAAATGATAAATTGTATAATTTTCACACAATACAAATATAATGTTTCTTTGATTGCTAAGTGCTTGTAGATTAATACACGTCTAATAGCTTAAATAAAATATATACATATATAAAAAAACAACACGTGAAGTGATCTACAATACACTCTTATATGAGACAAATGATACTCGGAAGAAATAAGCTCGAGTTTCAAAAGTGCTTGACCTATATTAATTTTATTAGTTTGATATTCAACTCTTCTCATTACCCGAGGTGTCTCATTGATTTTTAAGCTTCTCAGTAAATTGTGATTATGCAAGAAAATTATAATTTATATATTTTTGAATGTATAATGAAATCTAAATGAACTACCCAGTGCTAGTATTTAATGAAATTTTTGGGTATTTTGTAAGTTTATTTTTAAAACCAATTGTAATGAAAACCTACAAAGATGTTGAAATTAAACAAATATAATTTTTGTAGATTGACTTTAAATATTGATACAGTTATTTAATGTATACTTTAAATATTAAGAAAAATGGGTTTTAGTAAGTTAAAAAAAAAACTAAAAGTGAATATTTTTAGCAACAACTGTTAAAAAAATCTTCATTTATTGTTTTATAGTGCATTTAAGATTTATTATATTAAAATTTACATAAACCCATTTTTTACATTTACAGATAATATTTTTATTTTATCAATCAAAATATTAACTACTTGTGTATATGACTAAATTAATGTTTAAATTTTTCAGTTTAGCTATCAAGTCAATAATACATAATATAATGGATATTTTAATATTTTACATTATTGATGCTTTGAAATGTAATTAATTGCATTGAAAGAATCCTACTGTAAAAAATTGAATATAAATTTATATCATTAAACACTGGTTAAACAATTTAGACATTATATAGTCTATGTTGAAAATATGTCGATAAGTTTTACATTCGCGTTTTTGCTTGTGATTTTAATATTTTTATCGTGTGTTTGGCCTTTAAATCTTCATGGTAGTTAAGAATAACAATTGTGTATTGAAAGATTATTTCAGGTAGAACACAATTAAGTGCTGATGATAGTAAAATATATGCCACTCATAATTTCATTTGGGGACGCAAAACGCATTTTTTTCATAAATATGAGTAAACAAAGAATTGACATCAATACATGTTATTTGAGTAGGAGTGGAGGGCGGCCTTTCGCGTCTTCGAATAAGTGTCGATTTAGATGTGTTTATTTTTAGAAGTTCAATCCGAACATTGGCTCAAATGCAAGACTTTTGCAATGCTGTGCTATTGTGTCCTGCACATTTTTTAATATTATATATGTGTAATAATTATAAATAAAAAAGTAATAGAACCAATGTGAAAAGCATATCAAAAGTACTCGTTGTATTTAATATCGTGATCCCATTTTCTCCATGTATGCCCTTTAATTAAACTTTGAGAATTATATATTTATTATGTGTGTATACACATACTCATAAATATATAATTAATTCAACATGAAATATCAGTTTATAATATCAGTATATTTTGAAATATTTATCAAAAACAATTTTTTTTAATTGATATGTAATATAAATAATTTTTTAACTATATTTTTATTTTAGAATAATTGATAATATTAAATATGAAAATTTTATTATACCCTAATCTCACTTAAATAATAATGAACGTTTATATTCAGGAATATCTGAAATTATTTGTATTTACTGAAACAAAGTCTAAATTGATAACCATATTTTATCCAATTAAATATGTTAAATTAATATATAATAACTAGAGCGCAGAAATGAAAAAAAATCATTTCTATACACATGATATAGATTTTATTTTTGGTTTGATCCATTTTTTGCTATTTGATAATTAACACGTAGTATTTATCGATAATTAGTAATTAATGAAATCGACGGAATTACAAACAGTTTTATAGCTAACGCTAATTTTTTTGTTTATTTTTATATGCTTGGAATTAACAAATTCACACTTGAATCAATAGAATCTTAAATATTTATTAAGGGGTTGCTATTTAAAAAAAATCGAATGCATAATATAGATAACTATATTTTAAAAGTGTATATATTATTACTCTCAGTAACATTTTTCATACACACACACACACACATATATATATATATATATATATATATATATATATATATATATATATATATATATTTCCATTTTATAATTTTTCAATAAAAATATTGTTAGATTTTTACTTATTTTATATTCTTGCTAATCGAATTGAATATTTTACTAATTCAACATGTAAAATCCCATCCATATTTTTTTAATGTTACACAAGCAAATCTACACAATTTATATATTTGGTAACAAAATGTTTACTTTTAGATCAGTTACAAAAAGTACGGTCAAGGAAATTTTAAAGAGGTTTTTAAAATATCTTAATTTGCACGTACATTTACACACTTGCGTTTCTTATCCGATTTAAATAATTAATGTCATCACAGATTATTAATTTACTTTCATATATGAGAATTAATTAATTAAAATTTATATATTCACATATTGTGTCCGCTGTTTGTATGTGTTTATATTCATTTATTAACACACGTAAATGTTGAATATTTTTTCTGAAATAAATTTTTAATTAATTTTGCAAAATCAATTATGACAAAATAAATTAATTGTTACGAATTGATACTATTATTTATTTCATACTTATTTTTAATTATAAAATAACTTAGTTCATAATCATTGATCTGTTTAAAAATATATGTGGAATTAAAACTGCATTATGGAAGCCTGCAAAAAATAAATCCAATTAAAGTTTCATAGTGTTAAATATTTAGTGATAAGTACGCACTGGCGTACCTGAAAAACTTGAAATATATTTTTTAATAAAAATATACTTTCGTACATGTAAAGCATCAATTTCATATTTAATATATATATATATATATATATATATATATATATATATATATATATATATATATATATATATAAATATGTATTTATGTATGTATGTGAACACACGTACAAACATATAATTTTCAACCCTTAACAATGTATTATAGACGAAAACTAGTTTTGATTTTTTAATTTAAAAGATTCATTTGATAATTTAATTTATAATTTTAATCTATTTGGCAAAATCTTTTATTTATCTTTATATTTTCTAGCACATATATATATATATATATATATATATATATATATATATATATATATATATATATATATATATATATATATATAATATATAAAATATAATATGTGTGTGTGTTTATGAAATAAATCGTTTTGTTTTTATTACTATTGATATTTTATATAACGAAGTGTATTTTTGTTTGATATTTATTATGTATGTATTCTGTTTTAATGTAATATTGTTAGGCGAAACGGAAATAATTTAAGCAGTGTTTGAAAAGCTTAACTGCGCACATGATTATAGTACCGAAACCTAAATCCGATATTCTTTAGTGAACTCTCATGTAGTTATTAGTATGTAAAAGGATTTCAAAGAAGTACATATGTATGTATACATATGTGTATATATATATATATATATAAATAAAAAAAATAATTTTTATATGAATTTATTTAAATTTTGTAGTAAATGATACCTAATAAATTTTGAGTTAAATTATGATTAATTAAAATATATTAAATAAAATCTAAAATGGATCATGGATCTATTTTGAAAATTAGTTTTGAAATGTATTGGTTGTGCGGCAAATATAAGTGAAAAATACGAAATTTAAATAATGTCACTCTTCTTAGTAAAACTTTTTTTGTGTATTTTATTAATAAATGAAGTTTATTTTACTTTTTGCCAAACTAAGTAAGTTTAAATTATGAGACATACCTTTATAAGAAATACATATCATGTTAATTTATTAATATTTATAATATCTTGTGTAATTAAATGTTAAATTTAGTATCATATTTATATATTGTTTCTTTTTAATAAGATTTCCCATTTAAAATAGTCATTTTTCTCTAAACATATAATATATAATAAATTTGTAACTTGTAATTAAGTATATTTGCGATCATTGCTAAATGTATTAATTAACAGTTTAAAACTAAAAAATATTAATATTTATATAATTATGATATAATAATTGATATTATTTTAATAAAATAATATTAATAAATGATTATTTAAGAATTTGCAGTTTTCGCGTATAGTCATTACTTTTAACGTCCGTTAGAAATTTTTATTGAATAATATAGTATTAAAACGACTGTGAATAATGTATTTACTTCATTTTATTGTTTCTATGCTAATTACAATTTAAAAATAAATAACTGTTGCAGATAGTACATTTTAACTGTTGCTTACAAATTATTTTTAATTTATACCAAATAAAATAGATGCTTTAAAATTAAATCTTGAATATAAAATCTTAAATAATGCTGTTCATCTTTTCATTAATTTTTTTCGAGAAAAAATTCAAATATTTGTATGTGGGAAATTGTTTGTGTGTGTATATATTCATATTAATTCGTATGTATACTTGAATTTATTTTACTAAAATACGCCATAAATAATTAATATCACGTGAATAAATACCTTTTAATTATTAACAGCATGCTATTATTTTTGTAGTGGAAATCACACGTACATTGTTGAAGATTATGCTCGTGAAACTAGTCTTTCTCTAAGAGATATTCTCCCTCTTCATGCTAAACAATATGATAAAAATCGAGCACCAAAATTTCAAGGATTGCCTACAGTTGTTTATTTTCATGTTACTGTTTTATCTCTTGATTCGATTAATGAAGAATCAATGGCAAGTAATTTCGTAAATTATAAGAATCTATAGATAGATCAAAATAAATATTTTATACTTACATACATACATATACATAAATATATATATATATATATATATATTCAATCCTGGTGTAATTTTCATTGAAGCTTTCACTCAACAGTTTGCTGATTTAGATTGATTTGATGATAATTGGTGTTAGTATATGTGTGTGTATGTGTATGTATAAATTATAAAGATAATAATCTT